>JAEIHY010019228.1:2500-63138 GCA_018904565.1 Drosophila tsacasi
ACAAAGAAGGGAATACATTTAAACAATAATTACAACTGGGTTGTAATAACGGATTTGCGAATGATGGTCGGCTCGCGTCCCTTGGGGGCCGATACCACCTCCGATGAGACCAGCCACGGCGACACCATGTCGCTGCTGTTGCTGCTGCTGGACGGGTACGGAATGCGGCTGTTGTCCGGATAATTGCTCGGGGATTTCTGTGCCAAAGATCAAGACGGGTGTTAAAAAGATAGAACCAGAGGTCACTCGGGGTCGGCGGACCACAAATGGTTAGTGTGGAGTGCAGATTGAAATGTAAGAAAACGAGAAGTCAAGACAACTGCGGCAGGCCGAAGTTTGTATACCCTGGCGGAGAAGGTAGCTAAACAAGAATTTTATTTTCGATGAAGTACAAATAAATTAACAAGAAAACTAATAAATTTGGCAAAAAAAATATATGTAAATTCCAATTGAAGAAATTTGCATTACTTGCAAATAAAAAAAGGAGGATTTTAAGCTCTTTTAAGTCAGGTAACATTTATCAGACAGACAGACAGCTAATGAAATATAAATACTTTCCTCACGTTCATAGACAATTCGAAAATATGCCTTCTGCTAGGGTATTTAACAACGTTAGTAATAGTAGTAATAGGCCAGTTTAGAGACAGACAGTGAAAGCGTAAACATAAGCTCGCAGGTGCTCAAACCTTTTCACTTGGCGGCGCATCGACTTCGCTGTGGTTCTGATTAAGATTCTGATTCAATTGCGATTCCAGGCGCTCTTGCTCACTGAGCGTGGAGAAGAGCAGGGTGCCGGCACTGGGCGTTGTTGTTGAGCTGCTGCTGCTGGCCGCCGGCTTAGCAGCGGTTTCGGCAACGTTGCTACCGCTACCACTACCACTACCACTGCTGGCATTGTTGTTGATGATGTTGTTAATGAATATTTCATTAATGAGTATTTCGGCTGCCGAGGCGTTGCTCAAGGTGGGAGCCACCGTCTCCGCGGCAGTGGTGCTAGCGGAGCAGGCAGTGGGACTGCTGGGCGTGCTGATGGTGGTCACACTGGTGACGACAACGCCGCCGCTGCCAGTGTTGTTGAGATTCGCCGGGAGCGATGAAGGTGGCGTGAGTGGGCCACTCACGAATCCAGACACAAAGGTGGCATTGCTGAAGGACGCACTGCCATTGGTGGCGGCGACGGTGCTCGAGGTGCTGGAGCTGCTGCTGCTGCCGCCGCCTGCCGATGGCTTCTGTTCCGGTATGCTGAGCGTCAGTTTATCGCCTCCCTATTTTCGTGGTTTAGCGAGCATACGGGCACACACACACACAAGCACAAGCAACACACGCAATAACACGGACAAACATTAAGTGCGGACAACAAATGGAAATAAAAACGTACAAACAGAAGGCATGAAACGAGTGCAATGCTGTGGCTTAAACTGGTTCGCTGGCCGAAAACTTACCACTGATATGTAGGTGGCGTTCAGGGAATCCGGTCCATCGCTGCCACTGCTGATGGTGTTGGTGTTGCCCGCGATGCTCGGGTGCATGTTGCTGGAGTGGGCGGCTGGCACGAACATCTGATTGGTGAGTTTGGCGTTGCCTCCGGCGCCTAGTTCCTCCTCAACGCGAGCTAAGGGATTAATGTGTAATACATTGATTAATATAATTCCTTGCAGTCGCGTTTTAAGCATTTGGAGACTTTGTTTGGGGTTTTAGTTACTCAATAATTAAGTTTTGATAGCGTTTTTATAGTTTCTCTGCGGTTAAATTTAAAATAAAAATGTTTTTAAATAGAAAACCAGCTTTTAACACAGGTCAAGCTACATAGATATTAAGGCACGGGTCGTAATATACAATTAGCAACAATGTATAAGCTCTATATAATTAAAAGTAATTATTTGTGGAATTAACCATGACATAGAATACACATGATTAAGGAAAATATAAGATAAATGAAAGCCAGCGTTGACAATATCCAAGACTAAACAAACTCGTAATTAACTCACCTTTTAGTATATTGCACTTGATGTTGCCAGGCGGCAGGGCGGTGGTGCTCACATTGGCCAGCTTCACCTGGTTGTTGGGCTTCTCGTTGGCGTTTGAGAGGCGCTTCAGTGTCTCCGTGTTGTGGTCCATGTCAAAGGTCTTGTTGATGGTCACCCTGTCGGATGGTTCGAACTCTAGTCAATATTTTACGTTAGCTGGACGCTGGTTACGCTACCTGATACTGTTAGCATCGTTAATGGCTTCGTTTGCTAGCACTGATGGGGATGGATCTTTGACAATGGACTTAAGCAATGAGTCTAGCTCCCTATCTTTATCCGACAAGCCGCTCTTTACACTGCACGAAGGTGAACACAACACAGAGAGAGAGAGAGACAGAGGTGAGAAACACAGAAACACAGGCGCATTAGTCAATCGGGAAGTGTAAGCGATTTGTGTACGTTGACGGGTGAGCGATTCGAAGGACTCGAGCTTACCTGAGCTGACCCGAGCTAATGGAAGCCTTGCCAAAGCTGCCGTGATGGGAGGAGGATGCATTTCGGAACGGATTCGTCTCATCAAAGTTCTTGGTGGCGTTCGGTGAATAAGGAGGCGTGTACTCCGGATCCAACCTAGGATAATGGAGTGAATTTTAATACACATAACTAATCAATTCACCGAAAGAATGCCTCACTTCACAGTTAGTCCCGCCGCCTTGCCAACAGAGCCAATTTTGCTGTACGCCGGGTCCTCATTGCTGAAGTTGGACTTGAGAGAGTTCCGACCCAGGGAGGCGCAGGTGGCCGCCGCCGCCTGAGAGAAGGAACTGATGGAACCGCTGCAGGCAGCGTCCGGTTCGATGATGGCCGAGTTTTGAATGACGGTGAGCACGGAGGGCGAGGGCGTCACGGTCATAAACTGATCGGTGGATATTAGAGAGTCGAAGGGGTCGTTGTTATTGTCGTGGCTCGGCACCGGGGATGCTACATGAGTAGATACTACAGGCGGCACTGGCACGGTCGGTTGGGATGCAGCAGCGGCCGCCGCAGCTGCAGCAGCAGCACGAGCATTAACCGAAGCCACGGCTGATGCGGCGGACTCCTGGGAGGCCTTCTGCCTTTCGCGCAGCAGATGCGACTGCCGGCTGGCGAATCGCTGCGACGGACGCCTCTCAAATTGCACAGTCCTCCTGGCCCGACTTTGCTGCGTTGTCTGGAATTCAGTGCGACCGGAATACCGGAAGCGGGAGCCCATGCGGAAGAAGTTTTGGCGGGCGGAGGGTCCCTTAACGGGCGCTCTCAGCCGGAAGAAGGTGTGATGCTCCACGGCGCACTTCCACAGGTGCTTGCAGGCCTTCTCGTTGTACAGCCGGAAGACAAATGTGTGCTCCTGCTCCCGGCCCTCGTCGTCGTCCTCAATCACAATGAGCGTAAGTTTCTTCTTCTTGAAGTCCAACTTGCTGATCTTGGGCCAAAAGAACAGACCTATCTTCTGGTCGCGCTCGAACACGAGGATGCCGGTGGGCGTGAGGCCCAAGTGGTATTCGCAGCCATCCTTGCCCAGCACCGTGTGCATGTCCACGCCATACATGTCCAGCCACTTGGCCTTGTTCAGGAATGCGGTTTCCGCCTGGGCCGGCGTGAGGCCCCGGCACGTCTTGTACTCGTCGAGAATGGATATCTCCAGATCCTCCGACTGCTCGGGAACAAAACGAAACTCGGAGACGGTGGCTGCCGAGTGCACCTGGTCGTCGTAATCACCCAGTTCAGCTGTGATGGGAAGGGAGCAGGTTATAATACATTCTACAAGTGAATGATATGCAATCGAACACCTACACTGCAGTGCCAAGGCACATAGCTCGGTCGACTTGTCATCTGGACAGTCGAGACGTCCCTCGAGAAGATCCTGCTTCAGTTGCAGGAAGAACAAGTACCGGGTGAGCTCTTCGCGGAGTGTATTCGGCTCCGAAGAGTAGAACTTCACCTTCAGACGGAATGTATACGGTGGACCGACTGTGGGAAACACGGCAATTAATTTGTATTGTGCTTTGTTTTTGGGTTAATTATATTCCCACATTTACTCACTTTTAACCTGCTTCTTGATCGGCTTGGTGGGATCTAGCCAATGCTTGACATGATTGGCATCCATGAACTGCAGCCCAAAGTAGTCCTTCTCGATGATGTCCAGGGCGTAGAATACCTGCTCGTACAGGAAGCTGCCGAGTGCTTTTTTCTGGAAGCGCAAAGTTGAGAAAATCAATGCCGTCAGTGGGGGGCAGGTGCGAATCAAAGCGACCCTGAACTAATCACGTTCGCTTGGCGGGTTAAATTATGTGCTGATCAGCAGCAATTTGCTTATTTTATCACACGAGGTGAGGCAATGCAAGCCAGACGAGTGTCTTCGTTAAGGTGGCTCAGTGTGACTTCTTCGAAAAGAAATCGGAAATTCATGGGGCCAGAAGGTAATTGTCAATTGTTTGGCGTTATATTTTCCCAAGAAACTTCGTGTATGAGGTGTTATTTTTTATATGATAGTTTGGCCTTTTAAATGCGGTATAACATAAGATTTTCTACTTTAAATGATTACATTTTGGTGAAAACAAATAATATTAAGCTTCTATATAAAATTAATTGTTGAAAAGTAACTAATAACTTTAAATATCATATGTTTAAGATAAAACATTGAAATGCATACAGTTATTTGCAAAGACTTCTTAAAATATGTTAGATTAATAGTGTGTCACCCTCTTACGTTTCTGTATCTATGTTTGCTATTCAAACTTTAAAGTCAATGTTACTTTTGATAAGGAAAGTGGCTTTACTTGACATTGAAAAGATTTATTTATAAATTGTATGTTCTTTGATAGATTAGTTTTTTTTACTTACAATGACCTCTTGAAATTGTATTTTTCTTAGCCGATGGAAATTTACCTAGTTTCTTAGCAATATAAAGTATAAGTACTGCTGAAAACAACCTTTTTATGGTTTTAAAAATATTTTAGGTACATATTAAAGCACTTTTCTTATGCTAAAAGCAATCCTTTTATTGTTTTAATACTATTTTGGGTTCATATTAAACCACTTTTCTTATGAAATATTAAAATTTTGAACTTAAGCCCTACTTTGTATTTACATCTGAAGTGTTCTTCTGATTTCCTACCCGGGATTAGCCTCTCATCCCCCAGTTAAACCAATTTGTTGACTTGTTGGTTCCGCAATTACTGCAAACGGCAGCAGTTGGAAGACATTCGTCTAATGTAATTCAATATACACCCAGAGTACTCACCGATAATTCGATGGAAAGGTCAGTGTTGTCCAGCAGAATGACGCGGCAGTCGATTTTGTTCTTGTTGACGACGATTCGTTGCGGCTTTATCTGCGAGCCGCTGGCAATGACGCCGCCGCCGCCGCCGCCCCCCGAGGAGCCACCCGCCCCGCCACCACCCGCGCGGGAATTATCCACATAGTTGTTGCGCACCTTGCGACGGCTCAGAAAACGCAACATTTTCGCTGCCGGGCTGCCCTCCTATTCGTGTATTCGTACTCGTAATCGTATTCGAATGATGGGCTGCCTGCCCTCCCTCTCTATTGCTGGGCTCTACGGGCACGGGCTACAGTTGTTGTTGTGGCCAAGGTGGTTGGCTGTCGCTGGCTGCACCGATAATTCACCTGTGTGCTCACCTCTCGGCTGGGTGAAAAACAGCGCAGACATCAAGAAACCCAGCAGCACACGCACACACACACCTGCGGGGCACACACCACTACCACGGCAACTGGTTCTGGCCAACACACGCACACACTCGCGCAGACAGACGCCCCCGTTTTGGTGGCCTCCTCCGTTCGCCGTTTTCCTCGCTTTTGGCCACCGGGATTGGGGAGCTGCAATCAAAGTTGCTGCCAAAACTGGGCGCTCCGTGCAGCGGTTCTCCGCGGGTCCACCTTTCCCCCCGAAATCGCGCTGCTGGCCAGGTCTTTTCCAGCAAAAAGACCCAACGAAAACTGGCTGGCCAAACACGTTCGTTCCCGTTTCGCGAGGCGTTTCTTCTGGACTACCGAACACGTTTCATTCCACCTGAAACACTGCGTGTTCGTTGCATTTGCTTTTTCTGTTTTGTTTACACTATTTTGTTGTTATTTTGGCTAAATTAAGTGCACTCTTTTTTAGAATATTTAGTTGTTGTGTTGATAATTTATCGCGATATCGATATATCGATATCTTATGACCGCGTTTCGTGGGAATAGCTCGAGACCCCGACCGCGTTTCGGGGCGAATAGCTCGAGACCCCTACCGCGTTTCGGGGCGAATAGCCCGACACTGCACGCGTTTCGGGGCGAATAGCTCACGACCGACCGCGTTTCGTGGTGAACAGCTTGTTGATATTTTTAGCAGTGTGACCACAGTTCGGACCTTAAAATACACCTGAGAACTGTACCAGAATATACCAAAAAGTACTGAAAATCGTCGCGGTGATATACTGCAAATTAGCAGTGACTCAAACCTAGTTGCCAGCCCTAATAGAGAGACAAATGGCTTGAGAAACAAGTTGGCAGTCCTAACTACTGACAGTTATAAAAACTATTCGATTTAAAAGTATATTTGAATGTTAGAACTTAAAATTTGGTAATTCGTAAAAACACCTAAAGAAGAGGTCTAAAGCGGGAGTTTGAATAACTAAATCTGGGAATTTCATATTAATTTGAAATTATTTTAGTGCAATTTTTTTTGGGGAATAAATAGAAAGGTTTTTAATAAATTTAACAAATTAATTAATAATTATTTCTTATACATTTTATTAATACTCATTTACAATTTTTATACATATTTTGAAGTCCTCAAAATCTTGGTAAATTCACTTATTCTTAAGTAATACTCATATACAATATTGTAGTCTTGTATAGATTAACATTCAAATTTTTGTTTAGTTCTGTTTAAGTTTTAAAAGTCTAATAAATGTTCTTTCAATCTTTTATATTTAAGCATCGTATTCAATGTTCCTTTTTTTTTTTATAATTTGCCTGCACCAATTATTAAATTGTTCTTAGATTTAGTGATGTGCTAATATGTTAAACTATTAAGCCCAGCCCTTTTATAAAAAGTCTCTGTTTAAAATTTGATAAAGCAAAAAATTGGTTGTGACAATCAATATAACTTTGCCCAATAAAATGCTCAGAAAAGCACCACCAAAGATCCTTATAATAAATTCATGATTCTGAATCTGAAGTTCAGACCGAGAATTTAATCATAAAAAGTACACTTTTCGGGCGGACGGGACCGCAGAAAACTTGTTGGCTTTTGTGGTCGCGCAATTCTTTAAGTTTAGTGCGAGGAACTAAACTAGAAAGAAGTGCACAATAACTGTAAAATAGGAAACACAAGTGGGTTCCGTAGTTGCAGACGGCATTTGCGAAATCCTTTTTATGGGCAATTTATTCCTTTATTTGTTAGTGGATTTAAGGCCGTAACAGTGTCCACTCCTGCCACCGCCTTTCCCTCCGATTTCGCCACCGATTTTGCCTCCGCTTTTCCGGGGCCGGCGAAAGCGCCCCATTGGTAGTCGTATTTCGAGTTTAAAGGTAAATGGGAGATTTATCGCCGACGATTTCCGGTATATGTGTATAGGGGGGTGCGGGTGCTGTGGGCTGACCGAGGGTGGCGGCTTAACATCTTGGCTGCGGGCTCTGTTTATATCGGGGTTTTAGTGGACCCTCGAGGGGCTACGGTTTCGGGGCCGTGAGCTTTACAACATTTCCGAAAAGTTGAAGCCATTGAGCGCCAATTGCATGATTCATTTTCGCTTATTGGCCATTAATTTTGGCCCAGCTTCGGCAATCGAAGCTGATATCAGCTGCATTTACATTTTTATCGAATGCATTAGAGATCCCCGCACAGCCTGTAATTACCCCAATGGCCGTTATAACAAGGCGCATGATTAATTACCGCCTAATACCGAAACCCGATCTGTGGTCACCAGAACTTTTGCTCATGGCGGGGGGCCATCCATCCATAATAACACGACAAGCGACGACGATGCAGGTCTGTGCCAACGTCTTAGGTGCCAGCTGCGGCAACTTGAGCAGCCTGTTCCGTAATTATGACAGGCGGCCAAAGACATCCACATCCCATTCCCGATGCGGCCGGCGGCCACACATCTCATATCCCAGAGTCCAGATTCCAGATTCCATTTACCAGATCCCCAGTTCCTTCAGGCTTCTCGATTTTCCCTGCTCCAGGGGTGTGGCAACAATTAACAAATGGCTCTCGTTGCCATCGTTGCCATTGACCAAAATAGACATGTTTGCAAAAGGGTTAAGGCAGTGCGAATACAGATATATGTGTATACAAGACTCAGACGCAAATGCACTTGAATAAAAAACGTTGAGTAGTTTTCAATATTATGCTAAAAACACTTCACATCAATCTTTCATAAATGTGCATGGCATTTTATACATTTTACGGAAGCCATTAAAAATGTGCATAGTAAAAAAGAGGCTAGACTGTCAAAAGTGATTTGAGCGTTCTTTAAAATAATAAAATAATAAAATTATAACTTAAAGAAACCAAATTTTAATTTTTAAGTTATTCTAGAGCAAACTTAATTGCTTCCGAAATATTTCTCGCCGTGCCATTTGCAGCATTTGTATTGTCTTAACGATAATGGCAAGTCGTGGGTATGTAATACGAGGTGGGCAAATATTTGTGTCCGTTTGAGTGAGTGTGTGGTGAGGGAGGGGTGGTGGCGCCTCAGCAGCTCGGTGGCCCGGCGGTGCTGCGGAGGGCGCCAGGTGCTGCAGGGTGCCGCAAAGGCAAAGGTAAACTATTATATTTATATGGACGTCTGCGGATGCTGGATGCTGCTACGCTCCAACTGTCTGCGCACTTATCTGCAGTTGAGTGGAAAATAAATTCCTTTTAATTAAAACCGCAGCACAGCTTGTGATTTAAATGGCTCACGGCTCAGCAGAAGCAAAGGCAACAGCAGAATTGGAACTCCCAATCCGAGTCCCAATCCGAATCAGGATCAGAATCCGCGGAGCTGTGCAAATTTATTGGCTTCCATCCATAAATCAGCGACACTGTTTCGACCGGCCAAAAGGTGAATTCATTTTAATTAAATAGAAAAATGTTTTGTTGTTTACTCGGCTGATGGGCGTGCTAACAAACCCTTGCCGGAGCGGAGCCGTTGCCGTTGCAAAAATAAATAAATATCGGCCATCGAAAGGAGCGAAATTCATGGCCGGAGTGGAATTCGAAGTTTTTCAGTAATTGGCTACTTAAGTTCCTTCGATTGGGGACAAGGACGAGCCAGAGCAGCCAGCCAGCCGGCAGTCTGGGGACGGGTGCAATAAAAAACATCCTCGTGTTGTAAAATTTTATGTGTGATTGTGTGTCGCTTTACGATATCCTGCCAGCCAGCCATCCAGCCATCCAGCCATCCAGCCATCCAGCCTCCTGCTCGTGCTCCTCCGGCATTCCGCCCATGACCAAGGCTCGTTACTGTCCGGAGACAGATACGCCGGAGTGGAGCGGAGTGGCGCCGAGCAGAGCCAGTGGAGGCCACCAAAATGGGGGCCCAACGGGGGCGTGGCAACAGACAGTCGCTCTGGCTGAGTGGGTGGCCTGGCAAGTGGGCGACCGACATTTGTTGTCTCAGCGAAATTCTCCGGGAAAACGATGCGATTGCCGTTACCTGCTCACCTACGCCCTGGGGGAATATTTCACGGCTATTTGGCAAGTCAACAGCTTGTTTTATTTTGGCATGTAATTTTCGATGAGTATTTTTATGACAGAAAGGCGACAAAAGCCAAAATCAATTGGAAATCAATGTTGCAATAGTTTTCGGGGCTCCTTTGCTCCCATTTTCACCCCAAAAAGGGGAATGTAATTTGGCTTAATTAATGGAAAGAGCAACTCAACACGTTTATTAACTAAATTGAGATTTGCAGGTGCTTTTTCTTTAATGAGCAGATACTTTCCGAGTGTAAAATTCCACGCTGCTTCTTGATTCTTGCGAAAAAACATTTCCGCATGATGTTTCCTTACTTATATTTTTAGCTGGTTATTTTTTTGTAATTAATGTTAAAAAAAACGCTAATAAAAACCCCGAAATCAAATGTAAATCAATGTGGTGAGCCCTTCCAAAGGAAGAAAAAAGACTGACAGCAATTAGGCTTACATTAAGCTGGTGGCCATGAAAAATTCCCAGCTACGTCGCGGGGTGATATTTTAAATTACGCACAATTTATTTTATTTTATATTCAATTTAAAAAGTGTCAACTTTCTTCCTCATTTCGTGCGCATTTTTGTGGGTTCGCTGGTGCGACGACCGGCGACCGGCGACCTTCTGTCCATATAAAAAGCCCATATGAAACGCATAAAAAAAGTTATTTATGCCCAGCGGTCGGTCGGTCGCTTTTGTTGCAGTGCGTTTCGGGAGCGAGTGTCCTCCGTGGATCCGTCGTGGAAATCGCTCCCCAATTTTCCGCCCCCCTCCCCGCGGGCGGTGACAAAAAGCTAGAGGCCTTTTTCCGCAACTCTTTCGCCGGCCAGTGGGGTCGAAAAGTTTCGCAGCATTGCAACAATTAAAAGTGGCACAAGGGTCATTCAAACAATTGCCCATTGTTGTTCGCGGGACAGGAGTCCAGGCGACGGAGGAGCAGGCGGAGGGGTTGGGGATTTAATTTATGCCACTAATTACTTTAAGAGCTTTGTGGCCGCTGCAATCCTGCAGATTGCGTTGCCTTGTATAAGATTTTCCACGCCATTATGTACGGCAAAGGTTCCCCCAGCTCTCGACTCCCGAAAAGGGGGGATGGCTCTTGAGGCCAAAATAATATGCAAATTAGAATTATATTCAAACGGTTTTTTCTATGCCACTAGGTAGGCGAAACTAAGCCAAAACTTTTACAACATCTTTCGTTTTGCTTCACTGTCTGCGGCTTTGCCGCCTCAAATGACTTTTGCCAACTTACTGGCCCAGCTCTCCACGCTGCTCTCCTCCGAACCCAAAAAAAGGAACCAAAGAAACTTCCTAAGGTTTTTTGGGCTATTTACACTCAAACTCAGGAGTTGCTGGCCATCTGGCCATCTTTCCGGGAAGTATCTGCCGAAAATACTCGTGCCCTTTGACCCGGCACAAAAAGCCATCTGAGCGCCCTCGGCGACAATAAAGCTGCAAAACTATAACCGAGAACAGCAACTTTAAATTGTAGTTTATTTTATTGACGTGTTCTTATAGCCCCGGCAGAGGCCTTGACAAGTGATTTGCCATAATTACGAAACGAGACTTCCCAAGGGGTTTCACTGAGGCAAAGACATTTTAAAAGCATTTCACGTTGTTTTTAGAGATTTTATTCCTTACTTGGGAATGACATTTAGAATATCTCAGCTATGTTTTTATTTGTATATCCTTGTTAAGAACAGAAGTCATACAATTGTATCTTATTTTTGTGAATAATATTATTATTTTATTGAATGAATTTCTTCCAAGGAAAACACATACCTCTCACGATCCAATGACCTTATTTTTCGACAAGTGCAGCTAGCCGCTGGCCATATAAATCTCACCTCCGGCTCACACACACTCGCTCATCCTCATCTCCATCCCCCTGGATGTGGCCAGGATGAAGCTCATCATCGATGTGCAATATTCTGCTTATCATGCCTTTTTTGCCCCGGCAACATACAAACACACTTGCGGAGATCTAACGAGTGGCACTGGGCACTGGAGTGGTGAGTGGTGGCGGCAGTGCTCGAGGAATCGAGGAAAAAGTGGGACTATTGAGCATCACAATTTGCTGATTACTGGAGTTTTGCGATAGGAAATGAAAACCGAGGCCGAGCCGAGAAACCGAAACTCATTTAAATCAATATTTTGCTGGGCACGTATGCAGGAGGAGCTGGAACAGCAGCAGTTGTCCCAAAAGATGATGTGTAATGGGAGGCGAATCCTTGGACTCAGCACAATTGTCGGACTTGGCCTAAGCGCTGCGATGTCCTTGGGCCCTACTGGCCACATGGCCACCGCAAAACCCCAGCCAGATGACGCCTGCATGCAAATGTCCCGAAACACACACGCAATTATATTTGCCTTAGGTCGGCATTGGTACTCCGAATAGTTGGGAGTGCTTAGTCCTTAGTCCGCAATCCGGAATCTGAAAACCGAAATCCCAAATCCCGGATACGGAATCGGTGGCTGCCGACTGCCGACTGCCGGCTGGCCTGCTGCTAAGAGTCATTTCCGTTTCCTTTATGGGCGACAGGCGACTGTTTTTCATATGTCCGATATAGAGATGCTTCATGTGTACGGTTTGCGGTGATTGTTGCGACATCTATTTGATCGAAATGGGATTGTCGAGAGTGGACTTGGCCCGAAGATTGCCTGACAGCGGGAAGATTGAAGATGCTGCCGCCCAGCACAATTCCATCCATTCCATCCCCTTGCCATATCCCCTTACCATGTAAGAGCCAGTCAATTATTTGGCCCAAATATTTGCCACTGACTTGACATATTTCTCCACTTTACGTGGAGTGCCAGCGATGAGCACTCGATAGCCTGGCTTTCTGCTGCTAGTGTTTCTGCCAATGTAAATAGTCAAAAGTATAAAACTTCATAAATTGACGCCTGATACAGGAGTGAAGGGAGGGAGTGTGGTAGATGGAAAAGTGTTTGGTTTGCGATGGAAACTTTTGATTTTAGGGGATGATTGCTTCTTTAATGGTATTTTGGGGAAAATGTTCAATTTCACGAGCTGTAGGAAGCTTCTTTGTTTTATAACTTAAAAGATCAAATAAAGACATTTATCATATTCGCAATGGTAAAGGACTCCTATCTCTGCCCAATATTTAAATATTTAATTAATTCATCAAAAATATATTACTTTTCCAATGCAAATCTCTGACAAATTGTCACCAAGCCCACCAATTTACATTTATACATAAATATAGATATAGAAATTAATACAACTATGAAAGTGATTCCTCCATTTGAGTGCGGCTTTCAATTCATTCAGGTTTTTAAATGCCAGCCACATCGCTCGTTGCCATCAAAGACGACTGTTGTCCTCCTTTGTGGGGCTTTCATTACATCCATCGCAGGACCAGAGCCCGGGTGAAGGGCCCCCGAAGGACATTTTTCCAGGCTGCGTTTTTGTGCCTTCTCCAGCTACAGCTCCATCTGAAGCTCTCTTGAAGGAGACGACTGATATCTTGTGCATTCAACTCGGTTACTACGCACTTATCTCATCTCCGTTACTGTGCATAGAATTTTGACAGACAATTAGCAGAGGAGCGGCGGCGATGGCAACGTTGCCAACTGGCTCTTTGACTCCCACCTCGGTTGTTGGCACCGTCTTCCAGCATCTCATCCCAGCCCATATACCATCCTGGTCTCTTTTCCAGCTCGCTTTGCCGGGGACTGGTGCACAGTTTTATGGGTGTTCTTCTTTTTATTGTGCTACGCATTTTCTATGACATTTTTGACGCTTACGATTTGAACATTGTCTTAATTGCTGCTTTATGATGTGTGCTCTCAAATGACACGCAGCGTTTGCCAACGTCTCCCGTGATTATGATTTAGTTCGGGAAATTGGACGGAGCGGAGGAGGAGCGGGCGCCATAAAGATTAAACCCGAGTGTAGTAACAAAGATTGTTGCTTTTGCACCCGTCAGTCGGCCATAAAACACAAGACTCCCTCTCTCTCACCCAGTTGAGTTCGCATATCAAGTGTGAAGTTCTTTAAATATTTGCCGGCTGGCGTAAAATAAAATATTTACAATGTGTAGCATGTGTGGCAATTGTCATGCCGAACGGCTGTAAACTGGTTATAACTTTGTTATAGATTTACCAATTGTCTGCCAATAAAAATGGGAAAGACTTTGACTTTGTTTCAGAGAATTTTGTGTATGTTTTCCACAGGACAGGAAATAGAAAATAAATTATATACGATTTGCCGTTAACAAACTAGGGATGTGAATTATATTGCCAGGTTAATGTTAAATCTGAAAGAAAGTACTGATGAAGTGTTCATAAAATACTTATAAATCCTATGTTCAAGTCAAAGTATCTTTTTTAAAGTTCGATCGGTAGTAACTCAACTCATGTCAAGAAAATATAATTAATTTTATAATATGTACATATCTTGTTGTTTAACAACTTCCTAGACATTTCTCTGACCATATTTACTCTCGCAATTTGTTGTCTCGACATCCCCTCATTCCAGATCCAACAAAATCGTATTTTGCCTGATTTAATCGCATTTGATTCAATTTTTGTAACTAGCTCAATGCGAGAAGATTGATTGGCTCCTGCGAATGCAAAAATTCAATCTGCTAGTCCTGGCGTAACGCCGCTCTCAAAGGACTCTCGCCGAGGCAGCACACACAGACAAAGTATTTCCATATTTACGCAAATGAACGACTTGGACAGGGTCAGGGGACTCGGGTTGCGATGCGGATTGGATGCGGACGGGGGGATGTGGCTGTGGAGCCGAATGGTTCCAGTCAATTACCCGCAGCGCATGCATCTAAATCAAAGGCCACGAAGGCAATCTCCCGGGCTTAGCAGAGCCGGAATCCGGAATCCGGAGTTCCGAGTCCCGAGTCGGGGCCCATTCCTCACCTGCTCGTATCTCTGGCAAATTTATAGAAACAATTTATATTTACGTACCCGAACCGGGGATACATATTTGTGCATTTGTATTCGCATGAAAAAGTCGTATATTTAAAATTTGCATTTCAACATAAAATTATTTGGGAAGATTTTAATGACAAATTATGGCCGCGTAAATTATGGTGGTTGGTTGGGTTGCCCCCAAAGCTGCCGGTGCTCGCTTTCCACCTTCTATTTATATTTATATTTATATCGTCAGGCTCAAACACCCGTACACCCAGCCACCCCACCCACACACACCGTGGCACCCGCCCACGTCGCCAAAATGGCAATAAAAATATTTCGCTACAGATCTTATTCAGCTTTATTTCGCCATTTTTATTTGTTTTCGTGTCGGAGTTATGTGTGTGCATCTGTATTAGTCCCGGGGAGACAGACCCCTCCTGGCTTTGTTATATTTGTTTTCTTTTTATTTTTTGTCTTATACATTTTCCAGCGTCGCGTTGTCGGCGAAAAACCTCTTTTATATGTATGCTCCGTATCTTTCCGCTTGCCTGGCACTTATCCCGCATCCTGGGTCCTCAGTCCTCAGTCCGGAGTCCTGAATCCCGAATCCCGAGCACCGGAATCCTGCTGGTGCAGAGTCCTGCCGGATGCCTTCGTGTTTGCAGCAGGAAGCCAGGCCGTGTTCACCTTGCGATTTGTTTTTAAAAGCCGCTCAGCTGTGGCTCAAACAACTTTCCGTTGGCTGCCTTTGTTAAAACAATAAAATTATTATTATTGCTCCACATGTTGGAATTCGAGGACTTAAAATGTTGTTTCGCCTTCGTCCCGCCGTTGTCTCCGTGGGCTCCTTGGGCATCCGACCCGACTCCTTCTCTGTCTGGTTCTTGTGCTCCACCATAATCATCGTCCATCATTCTTTGGACCCGTTCCATGGGGAATTTGTCATGCAATTTAATTTTTTCCTCTGTCCGTTTTTCGTGCCGTTCAGCAACAATTTTATGTCATTTGTTGATTGTGTAAATTTCACGTTTATGAAGGATGAATCGCAATCCCATCCCGATCCCACTCGAATCCCATCCCTACTCCCTTCATCCGCGCATTCGAAAGGTGCTAAAGGATTTTATGTTCGGCCTAACCGTGGCTTATTTGCGTTTTTAGTAGCCCCGCCAGCTACTTATGGCCGCGATGTCCTCTCTCCCGACTTGGCTACATAAAAAATGATTTACTATATGGCGGCTCTCCCTTTATGACAAGTCGTAAATTGCATTTTATGTCGCATGGTGGCGGGCTTTTTGTCTTGTCCGACTTCCCGACCTTCCTTCCCTTGGCTTTTGGCGCTCGCACTTTTATTCGTTTGTATATTTGTTAATTAAGATTGAGAACGATGTGCGGCAACTGCAGCCAGAAATGGCCAATTATGCAGCGTGTTTGCATCTGTATCTGTATCTGCATTCGCATCCGCATTCGCATTTGCATTTGCATTTGCAATTTCAGCAGCAACTACGCCAACTGCAACTAGCCAAGTCGGACTAATCCGCGACCTTTCTTAGCCTCGTGTTGTGCGGAGCTGGCAGCTTGCTTATTTTAATTAGACTCCTGCCCAGGATCTGGGATGTATAAAAGAAGGGATGGCAGCAGGGGCGAGGGATCCGAATACTTTCTGGGGGGGTTCCTCATTAAAATTATTCAGTAATGCCACAGATATTGCGGTTAACCGCTGGCACTCAAAAGTTAGCAGCTGGGCAAAAGGAGTTTAAGCCAGAGATTCATACAGAAATAGTTAAAAACCAGGTTATACATATTTTCTTTCTAAAATAAGTACAAATTAACTAAATAGTTGCTGTTGTACTTTTCCGTATGCCAAGACCCCCTCTGGCTTCGCCACTGGCCAAGAGCTAATGGGCTGCCTTGCGCTGCGGAAATAGAATCTTCTTGAGGGGTCCTCCAGTGCCATGTACCATGCAGCATGCACCTCACAGCCATCCTCCTCGCCACGCCCACTTGCAGCGTGTCCTTAGACGCAGGTACGCGTAAGCATTTGCCTTTGCCTTAGAATTTGTATCTGCTTGTGCTTCTGCCTCTGTTTTCCAGCTGCATCTGCATCCGAATCTGTAACTGGGCTTCTCGAGGATGCGGCGGCGGCGGCTTCTGTTGCTTGCCTGCCTGCTTATGGAAAATGGGAAATGGAAATGGAAAATGCCAGCGAAAAAAGCCCTGCTTGCTGCCTGCTGCCAAGGAGCAGCCAAGTAGCCAAACAGCCAAGAGATTACGAAACGTGTCACAAGTGCAGTCTGCACCTTTTTGAAGTTATGTTTAGAATGGCAGCGGACTCGGTGCGCCGCCTAATGAGTGGAATTAGAATTCCACATATGGCAAAAAAGTCACGTTTTGTGAAATTAATGATTTGGGGCGACGGCGTCATCCTCTCATTGCCTCTGACTGACACTTGACGTGTCCACAGCACTTGCAAATTGGCCCCACCAGTCAGGAAAATAGGCCTAGACAATCAAAAAATATCTTAAATTTGAGGTAAACTAATTATATAGGATATCTTCAATATTTTAGAAGGAAATAAAACAAAAAAAACAATGGAATACTATTTTTCAAAAATGCACAATAATTAAACTTCAATCTTAGTATCTTTTAATATTTTTTTCACTGCATCTGAAGGTCCTTGGGCACCGCATACCTTGCATTTTCTTGCACTGCAGTTGCATCTGAATACCCCTGACAAATTCTTGGCATTATCTCATGTACCATATTCAAAGCAGTGAATTTTTCTCTTATGGATGCTCAGCTTCAGGTCAGTTATTTACGATCAAAACACAATTGAATGGCCACAAAAAACACTCCTTATTGTGGTCAAATTTATTGAACCAACGTGTCCGCTATAAAGAAGCGTTGAAATCAAAGACCAAATTAGATCATATTAGGCCCTAATTTGGCTTTCGGACAGATCGAGCCAAACCGGAAACCCGGCGAATGTCAAAACTTGTTCCATACATAACAATGAGCGCCATAAATTTATAATCTGCCTACTCTGCTCTGTTTCATAGCCCTTTAATGATGAAGTGCGATCATAAATTTTAATTCCGTGAGCAAAGTCAAGCTTGAAACCTGATTGGATGTAATCTCAATTAAAAGAGCTACGATTGGATTTGGTTATTAATTTCGTGGCCTTTGGGTAAAATATAAATGTACACAAAGATGGAATGATTCAATCAAGGTGTCATTTGATATTGTTATTTTTTAATTTAAAGGTAACTCTTTTGATTATGCTATTCAATTTGAAAACTTTTAATATGATCTAATTTGCAAATGTTTTAAAGAACAAATTGATTAAGATGACAGACAACTCAATCTGCAGCTAGTATATATACTTCTGATAGATATTAATTTATAAAGATAATAATAAGCTGAGAACTTGACCCAAATACCATAACCTTCTTTTTTTAATGTATATATTTCAGTCAGAAGTTTCCCACTCAAACACTCCTAATCTGGCCGTGTGCGATCAGATGAATAAATCCACTTTCGTGTCACATGTCGAAATCAATTCCTAATAAATAGTGTGTTTCTTCTGATTAAAACTATTCGGAATCTATCTAATAGATACACATGCTCGTGAGTGGCTCGGCGACACGCACACACGCCGCCGAATGGAGAAATATGAGTATGCAAATAAGCTTAAAGCGCACAATCGCAATCAGAAACCGACAAGAACAATGACTAACGTAGCGGTAAAGTGTTTAGACACGCAATGTCAATAAAGTATCTTATCTGGCGAACGAACATTGGGCGGGCGATGGATACGGATACGATACTCGCTCTCGTTCTCATTCCCATTCCCATTCTCATTCCTATTCCCATTCTAGTTCCGAATCTCCGGACTCATATAAGGCACGACACCGTCGTAGCACAATTTTTTGTATTCTTTATTTTTTTCCTTTTTAATTTTTTGTTGTTCAGGCGGAAGGGGCTTGGAAGGGGGAGCGGGACACGGGCCCATTCAATAATGCGTGCCTACGAATTCTGATTATATATCGCACGGGTCGAGCTCCGAACAAAAACCAAAACAATGTCAAAGGGTTTGGTTTCTGTTGCGGGCAGGCGACCTAAGTTGGGAGTTTGAGTGGATGCACTTGGGGAAAATGTATAAATAAGTAAATAAATATATAAATAATATAAATAGATCATTTAGAAACTAGAATTTAAAATAAATACCTTTTTAAACAATGAAACGAAGATTTCTTAGGTTGGAAGTCAGTGGAACTGCTCAGTTATACTATACTTCATTTAAATATCAACTCTTAAATACCTAGAATATTTTTTTGAATATTATTTCCAGTGCATCCCGGTATTTTTGTTCGTGGAGGTGCGTTTGTGTTTGTGGCAGTGATCTTTGCATGTTTGAAAAACATTTTAGCATGCAGGGCGTGGCAAGTGCGTGGCGGACAGGACAGCCAGCCATTCCGACAGACAGACAGTCAGAACTGGGGCCATATAGCATACAGCGCACAGGGAGACGAGGGAGACGAATTCACCGGTGGATGGATAGACGGCGGGTCGAAAATTGCAAATTGAAATGTTACCGTTAAGCACGTATTAGGGCCGTGGCCGGGGGCAGGAATGTGAGTGTGTGTTTGCAGCGATAAATCGATGGGATGCGAAGTGATGCGCTGTATAGATTTTACCGGGATCCAATCCACATCCACTTCCACTCGGGGCCAAAGCAGAATCAGTCCCCATAAACGTTAATGAGCCGCAGCACGGCAGCGTTTCAGATATGCGTACACAGTAACAAATGGGTAATGTTTGTTAAGGAGATTTTATCAAATCATGTTGAGGTGTTCATTTGACTTAATATCATTAAACGGAACGGAATTGAACATTATATTAAGAGCATGTCTATTGTGAGTATAGAAAACCAATGAAATCAAAGAACAAGACCTTAAAGTTACATACATAACAGCATTTAATTGAGTAAAAATAAGATGGGAGCAATAAATATTACTTTAATATGCTGGATCGAACACAAATCATCATTATCATTCCGTATACACTTTTCCTTACCGTGTAGTAGTTACAGTTACCCCGAATAAGCAGCCATCCGAGGTGGGGCAAGGTCAACTCTAGTCGAGGAACCGAGGAACTTACTCCCGAAGTCATAAACACACACACACACACCGCCGACGAATCTGTAATTCATTGGAACGTGTGATTCCCATGCTAATTGATGGCATGTTTATGGATTGGATGTCCTCCTACAAGGCGGGATCTTGTAAGCGAGTGTTCGCCATTGATATGCAAATTTTAATGGCCAAATAATCGCATGTATCTGGCTTGTAACGGGCTAATAAATTGATTAAATTCTTCGGCTTTTATTAGGAAGTTGTCATTAAGTCATCAGTACGATGCTGCCATTAATTGCTGCCTTCGACAAGCAATTCGTTAGCGACAGAGACCGACGAAAAAAGCCCCGAGAACAACAAAAACAAAGCCCACATTTGGCATACACTCGTATGTAAATTAGCCAGAAAGCCAAAGTCGCAGACACTCCTCCAGCGATTGGTATAATAAATGTTGGAGTCGCTCGAAACACATGTAAGGCATGTGGAAATGGGATTTTAAACGCTCGAGCCCAAGTGGCTGCCGCTTCTGCCCCCGGCTCCGGTTTTGCATACCCGAGATACGGATACGGATACCAATGCCCGACCCGACCCAGGAGTATCTGATGATGGGACTGGGAGACTGAAGAGACTGAGACCCATGACGAATGCCCGGCAAATGCAAATGCGAATGCTATACACAATGGACTCCAGTTTCCTAGGAATCGCCTTCAGAGTATCGCTTGCAGTTGTTCTATTCCAGCACGCGATCCATTACCGCAGGAGATGTATCTGTGTATCCATGTATCTGTGCATCTGCGTTGCCACGTATCTGGCCATCTCGCGGTGCGGCTTGTTTACGTCGCTATTTTTACATTGCATCCCGCATAACTTCTTTCAATTCCAAACATTCCGCGTATTTCTTCTTAATTTGCTCGTTGCTCTTCTTTTTATTGAACAGCGCCCCCCGAAAGTCGGGGAATATTTATTGTCGATATGACCACACCTATTTTATGGGCTAGCTCCCGATTTTCGATTCTTGGTCGGTGCCAAAAATAGCCACAAATCCCTGGTGCTAAGTCCAAAATAAAAGAAGAAGCCAGTCGTCGCTGGGAAGTGGGGAATGCGACTGCGGCTGGAGAGCGGCGAGAAAGGTATTTGAGTACAGAGGGAAAAATAATTTCAATTTACTGAAATTAATTTAAGGATATCAAATTATATTTCCCAATATTGTTAATATTATTTTTTTTGAATGAATGGTTAATTTTAAGGACAACCAACTACTTTCACTTTATTTAACTGATGAACATGGAAGCCAAAACAGCTTTTAAACATTAAACCTCCTAGTAACCACCTAAATCTCAATTTAAATATCTAGATTGAGGTTTTATTTATTGAGCTAACTGTGGTGTAAGTACATAAATATTTAAATCAAGAATCCTTTTTTTTCCCAGTGCACCTGATGAGGTAGCCGGGAGTGGGCGGTGGTGGGTGTCCGTCTGGGACTGGGACCTGAGTGCACTGCCATCTCACTTGAGAATTCTCACACCTCGTGGCTGTCAGTCTGGGTTTTTCGGGAGTTTCTCCGGAGTTTTTCGTCTGATTCCGGGAGTCAGTTTAGGCGCATCCACGTGCCAGGCTTTTGATCTGTTTAGCATTCCGTGGCACATCGGAAAGTCGTAACTATTGACAAGATCTGGAGCACCAACAAACGGGAGAGAAATTGCCGGAGGCGAATGCATTTCGATTCGTTTCGTTTCGGGCGGCACTCGTGTATTTGTTTGCATTAATTTGTATATGTTACTTTAACGATTTAATGCCCAGCATGGCACCGACCCGACGCAGATTCCGGGGAATGGATACGGGAATGGGAACGGGAGTGGGGCTGGATGAGGAGGAGTCGAAGTAGGAGTAGGAGCTGGAGATGGGCACCCAATGGAGTTCGATCCCCATTCCCAGGTGATTGCACTCGTTGGGGATTTCCCCCTTCCCCGGACTCCGCCTGTCTCTGTGGGCTTTCTGGCTTTCCTTACTACTTCCTTGCCATATCAAATTGTGTGGATATTGCGCATCAATCACTTGATAAAGAACAACAGCGGCGCACTCGTATGATGAATAACATCTGCCCCGATCCGGATCCGAATCATCCGAATTAAGGCGCAATGTTCCGCCGCAAATATATGTATATATCGATATACACGTATATATTGTTCGTATGTGTGCCTTGTACGGTGGTTTATGGAAATCCACTTGAAAAGCCCCACCGACTTATGGACTTGTTCCGTCAAAGAATAAACACATTGATTGATAAGTGAATAATTCAGGCGAGCAAATATTGTTCGATTTAATTAATTTCCCATTTCCCGGGCTAGAGGAACATTATTCATCGCGCAGACCTCCTTTTCCATGTCGGCAAAAATATTTGGTTTGGCTTTAATACGAAAAAGTGTGAGCGGTGAATCCCTGAATGTCTAAATAAACTTTGAAATCTGTTCGAAAGGAAACTGAAATAAATGGTTCCTAATAACACTATATCTTGCAAAGGCGTTTAATGCATTCTCTATGATTTATATCGGGTTCTGATATAGATTTAAAATCTATACTGTCTATATATAAATCCCTTTAAAAGGCATTTAAATGTTTTCGATTATGCAGAAAATAAAACCAACGATGAATCAATGAGTTATAATTGTTGATCATAAAATTACAGTAAATCTTAAAGCGTTAGCATTTCGATTATAAATAAAAGTTAATGGTGAATAAGCATTCTTCTTTTCTGTCTGTTCTGTATAATTTTGTATAGGTCAACAGAGTGCTTAATAAGTTGGCCAAAAACCTGATTTTCAAAGGAACGAATATACATATATGTATATGTGTGTGTCGTGTTCTGAAGTAATATTATAATTATACCTGTCGCATTTCTATTGTATTTGCTTTTTGCGTTAAATTGTATTCTAATTGTATTTTAATTCGGAAATATGACAGAGAACACTAAGTATTGTGTTTAATCCAATCATCTAATATAAGTATATTTAAGAAATAAATATAAAAAATAAGTTATTTTCTTTACTACTGCTTTAATACTAAATTTTGTTCTTTATTAATAAATTTAAGTTGAATTTTTTGAATCACAAAGAACGTAGATGAACGAAAATATCTCTGTTTGTGGAAAATCCTAATGAACTTGTAAAGATCTTAAATTGGAAATATAAGAGATTTTAGTAAACTATAAAATATATTTTAAACAAATTCCTGTATACCATTAAAAGAAGAAAATATTATCAGCACGTTTCTGACCAAACCCTTTGAGATCTAGATTAAAGACTTCGTGTATTTTAAACGTAGGTATATATAATATAAAAAAGAGTTCCGGAAACAAAAAGTTCCCAGCTATCCAGTTTTTTAATAATTAAGCACTCACTGCCCGTGAGTTTTTGACCAAGCCAAAGCCCGCTCGAAGATTCTTTTGGCAAAGCAATTATTCATCTGTTAAGCGGCGAGTATCTGTATCGGCCGAGCGATGTGCACGCGGCATAGGACATCGTGTAATCGTGACTAGCTCTAATTACTTTTACAGCGACAACTTTTATCGCCCATCGCAGCGAATATCTGCTGTTTGAGGGGCAATCTTCACGCATAAATAAGCGCAGAGTTCAGGGGCGAGGGGAAGAGCGGAAAGTGGAAAGCGGGAAACGGCGAAATTTGTCAATCGAAATTTTCCCGCAGCGAGGAAGAGTGTGTAGTTTGTCCGAACATACGACATTGGGGGGACGCGCGCGCTGTTAACATCTGGCCCCCAATATCGTATGCCAAGTTTCGTGCTCGCTCTCTTTGGCATCGCTCTTGCGTTCGGTTTCGAACGCGCTCTCGCCTAGTGGCTCCATCGTTTTCGAACTCGCCGCGATTCGAAGTGAAATCAAAGCCGACGAAGACGTATCCAGTAGATACGCTGACGACGACGAATTCAGTAGATACGCGAACCCATAACGGTACACATGTTGCTGTCGGAAAACGCGAGCGGCCCAAGTGGAAATGTAGCCCAATCCGTTCGCTTCAGGCTTTCCATTTAAAGCGCTCCTCTCGCACACGCACGCACACCCGTACGTCGCACACACACAAGCACACCCACAAGGGTTCTCGGCTCTCGTACTCGAGCACGCACCACTACGGACGCAAGTGCACGGTGCTCGTGTATCAGTGTGCCTCTGTGTGAGTATCTGAGCCGAGCGGCAGCGCTGAGGTGTTTGCCATTGTGTTCAGATACAGGATTTAGTGGCCAAGTGCTTAATAAAAGCATCGTAAAGGCACGGGCCGGCCGCAGGCCCATCGATATCGATGGCGAAGTGATAAATGCAAATTATCTTTAATCAAACGTAGCCCAAAATGCTAAAAGTGTGCCGTGAATGTCTGCTGTAGAAGCCGGCAGCTCGCAATTCTCATGGAAACTCGACAAAAAATGTATGCAAACTAACTGAAATGAATATATCAAAGAAACAGCACATAAATAACAAAAGTATAACGAAATCGTGTTTAGCTAAACTGTGCCCCGAGCCAAGTGATATTGTTATTGCCCCGAAAAAGTGATCAAAGCCATTTAAATACGTCTTGAGCGATTAAATCGTTAAAACACAATTGTCTGACAACCGAAGACTCCAATAAAATGATTGAATAATTCTACGAAATCGTTTATTGGTTCCCAGAAACTTAACAATTGCAGAGTTAGAAAATACCTATAATAAAATAACAGACAAAATATCCCATAAAATCCTAAAGCAATTGCATTGTTTTAACAATTCTTGTACAAATTATTTTCTAATAATTGCCTAATGATTAAAACTAATTACTAGCTGACAATAACTGTGCAATTTTTTTTTTTAAGCCTTAAAAATTACACGAGAACTTAAGTTATATTTCATGTTCTTAAAGTCCCATTTAAATACATTTTAAACCCAACTAACAACTAGCTGAAATTTTCCCTACAAGATTTTCCAAACCTCAATGAAAACGTTCAAGAGAATGTTTACAAATTGTATATAAATAAAACCGCAATGCAATTGCCATGACTGACGTTCAAACCAGAATAATTAAACAGACACAAATAAAAAAAAAAGTAGTAAAGCGCTTAAAGTGCACGGCTTGAAGCCTTGAGGATTACCCAAAAAATATGTATTTAAAAGAATCGCATGAAAATGCAGAGAGACTGAAATAGCAACAAACGTTGCCGTGGCTGACTTTGAAAATCGGCTCCACGCCACTCCACTCCAGTTGCCAGCACTCCAGTGGCTCTCCACTTGGAGAAACGGAGCGAAAGGGCCGGGCCAGGGGAGGAGGAAGGGAGCAGTAGCGGGACCGGGAGCAGGAGCAGGAGCAGGAGAACACTCCGCTCGCTGCTCGGTTTGCGGTGCCGTGCCTCGAGCTCGTCGATAATTGGAATTTACGACTGTGGCATAAAAAAGGAACCGGCAGAATACTGGCAGCAAGGATATGGCGGCCTCCGCTCGTCTCTGTTGTTTGGTGACTCGTGTCGGAGTCCCATCCCTTCCTCCTCCTGAGTCCCACTCTGGCTCCCTGAACAGCCCTCCGATAGTCGGGTGCCGTGTAAATATTTTTTTGTCGTCGCTCCGTGTGCGGTTCAATTGGCCCTGTCAGTGGCAGGCGCGCTGATTTGTTATGGTAATAGTTGTCACAACGAGAGGAGACTCGAGAGATCCTCGCGCGGCACTTGATTACACTTGGCCACAATAGTGGCTCAGTGGAATGGTGGAGCGAAGTCAAAACTAAATGCGACCGTAAATCAGGGCCAATTAGGCGGGCAATCGGTTGCCAGTCTCTAAATGTGTCTCTTCCGGTTACCTCGCAGATTCATCTCAGACGGCGTGTCTGCTCATTAGAAGAAACTCGCCAGAAACTGGCCCAGAACAGAGTCCGCCCCGATCCGAGTCTGAGTCCCAGGCAAACCAAGTCAAACAAAGCAGAAGCAGAAGCAGAAGCAAGAGCAACACCTAACCGATGGCCAATAAAAACAACATGGAATATTGAATGAAATCGGCCGGCATATATGCACATACATTAGCAGGTGAGTTATCTCCGCTGGCTGCTTATTTCCCTCAAAATTTATGCTCGTGCATATCTGCATAATCGCAAATTAAGCTACATAATTAATAAGCCAGGAGTCCGATCCCAATTCCGAGCCCGAGCCCGAGCCCCAACCCGAGCTGGAGCTCGAGCCTCGGCGCTGTCACTTGGCGTTGATGTAGCACTTTGGGGAGCTATCAACTGCCTTTTGCCGGGCTCAGCTCGGCCTTTTACCAGATTTTGCCTTTGCTTTCGGCTGCTGGCCATCTTTTTACACACACTTATCGGATATATTTATATATATACTCAAGGTGTACCCTGTTCCGTGTGTATCTGGGTACGTGCCACCGCTTTCCGAAAAGTATCGATGTCTGTAATCTTAATTAGCAACACCACAGCAACCGGCAACAGAGACAACATCGGTAGGCCAGCAGCGCGGCCCGGGCCCACAAACATCTTTTAGCATTTCAAGCGCGGCGTATCCGTTTTTCTCTGCACTCTCAAAAAATGTAGTCCTTAAAAATGGGGAATATTTTGGAGTAGAAAATGGGTGTTTTTGGTGTTCTGCCTGAAAGCAATCAAGTTTTCTAAAATTTATGTAAATAAAAAAAGAGCTTAGTGTCTAATTTATTTATTAATGCTTACGATTACTAGAAGAATAAACATATAGATAGATTCGTAGATTCTTTTTGATATATATTTTTTGGTTAAAACAATATATTAAATTTTGGTTTTAATAAGAATTTAAATACATTTAAATGTGTTTGGCCTTAAATGTATTTTACCAATGAAAAATATATTAAACATTAGTATTCAAACCCGCATTTTAATACAATAATATATTTTAAAGAAATTATCTAATTGGTGTAGAATGACAATAATAAATTATTGATATTCATAGTAAAGGATGTTTCACTTCAGGCAAATCAAGGAATAAGCAGAGTACATCCCAAATTTGACCCCAAATACATTTAGACTTAATTCCTCAAGAAGAAAACTCTTAGTTAACTATCTTTGTATATTTTTCCAAGTGTGGTGCTTTTTTCTGGGTGTTTCTCACAAAAAATCACATTACATCGAGATTCGAAACCGGTTTCGGTTGATTTCTTGTCATATTTCGTGTAGAAGCCAAAGGTGTTTTGTACAAATGGCCAGCAAACTAAACAAACTAAAGTTGCCGGCCAGCCAGTAACCGGCTGCCCATCAAAGAGTTATTTATACTTATTAATGCCAACGATGAGTGCGAGGGGTCCGAGTCACCCCAGTCCCCCTTGGCACGACGCGACGTCCCTGCTCACACTAGTTCGATGGGGTATGCAAATGCAAATATCTTTGATCTGCTTTCAGGCTGAAAAATTCGCACCTCCATGTGCGAACAAAGCGCCCATGGGGACTGCGTTGGGAGGAGTGCATAGGAAATCAAGTTTACGACTTCTCGGGAGGATGGTGGATGGGGCTCCCGGTCGAGTGCCGGGGGAGGCTACTCAGTTTAATTGCGTCCATTAGAAAGCGCTTAGAGAGCCACTAGCCAGCGGACGGAAATTGACATTACAGGTGTAAATGCATAAATTCCTGTTTACGCAGATGTCCGGGCTTAGCAGCTGGCCTTTTAAATTTTAAACGTTAATGCGACACCTTCAATCAAACAATCGGAAAAACGCTTTGTTGGCTTTTCAGCCGCTTTTTGTCCGGGCTGGAAATATTGTTTCATTATTTGTAACGTAAAATCGAAATAAATAATTAATAAATCAACGCATCTATTGTTTATTCTATGCGGCAATAAAAACAGATAAAAGCTAATGAATTTTAAACAGTGAGGAATTCAAGTTCACTCAGACAACCGGTTCTCCTTTTCGTTGTTTTTCTCTGTGGGGTCAGTTTGTCAGCATTCAAAATATTTTGCTGGTAATAACCAAAAGTGGCTAACAAAGGGAGTCGAGAGCCCCACAAAGAGCCAACCGATACCCTTGGAAGTCCATCAAAATCAAAAATAGGTAGGTAGTTGGGTGATTTAAAAGATACATTTAATTAGCGTAGCAGCTGATTGATATGGCAGCGTTTTAATTTAATGTTGAATCCTATCTAAATTGAAGAGGAGTTGTAAGACCCATCTCTATATATATTTTTGCTTTTAAATCCGCCACAAAGGTTCAGAACTGGCTTAAGAAATAGATGATTGATGAGACAGAATATTATTTCATTTTTGAATGTTATCTAAATTACTTAAAGAGCTGTAGGTTTCCCATCGAAAGCATCATACCCCTCCTGGTCAGGGTATGCCCTTTGTAAGCCTATCCCTGCGCTCTTTGGTCTGTTTTTGTATCTCGAGTCTCTGGGCCAAGTGTTTGTCTATCACATTCATAGGCAAATTGTGCGCATATTTATGAGCAGCTCTTTTCCGCGACGGGGGGAAATGGAATATCGTAATAATTAATTAAGTTATAACATTAAATGGCCATAAAGGGGCATTAGGCCCATAACTTTGAGTGGACATATGAGCATGAGCCACGGCTGGAATCTCAGAAATTCGTTACTGCCAGACCCATAACTCTTTCGCCTTTGTTATCGGCGGATGGGATCTGAGCTGGCCATATGCCTGGCCTTTGGCTCTGTCGCATTCCGGCCATCATCATCATCATCTTTTACGACTGCGACTACGACTACGACTGGCCAATCACTACCATACTTTCTTGGCCACAATCCGCACAACTTACTCAGCCTTTCTCGCCCTGTCAGTTTTGATTTTCGGTTTTTGGCCATGTCAGCCATGTGCCAAACAAATGACTTCACATTTTTAAAGATATTACGTTGACAAACCCCTCCGCAAATTGAGTGAGGCGACCGCAAATGCGTCATGAATTCCAACCTGGCCGAGAGGCGAGGGTCATGACTACCTCTAGAAGTTGGCAGATGCAGCGGTGATTACCGGCGAATAAAACTATTAGTTACACTTAAGCGACTTGCTAAGAGACTCTGCCTGACTCTATAAAATACGCGAAAATGTGTGGGACGTGTTGATCCCGGAACGCATTGTTCTCTTAAATACTTTTGATTTATTAGCGAAATGAATGGCACTGACAGCGGTTATTAATTGTGAGCAGCCAGACAATGGACACGTTTACCAAAAAAAAAAAAATCAACTGTATTTAAATTTATGCCCTTGAAGCTGACCACCAATCGGTTCCATCTATTGAAGCCTTTTACAGAAATGGAAAATGAGCATAAAGCTCTCCGAAGGCACCTTCATTGCAAATTGAGTATTCGAAATGCGGGCTTATTAATGCTTAGATTCATATCTTGATTACTTTCCGCACAAGCCCAGGCGCAGGAGCCAAAGCTCTTATCTGTCTAGGCAAGAAATATGGCATTATTGCCATCATTCACCTAAGCCAACTGCATTTACGAGCCTTTTTAATTTCAAAAAGGTCTCTCACAAACTTTGTTTTTAGAATTTGTGCATATCAAATTCCCTTCGACTGCCGCAACCGGAATATTTGAAATAATTCCTGCCTAAACTTTTAAAGCCAACTTAATTGTATTATATATGGAAAGCAACTTTACAAATTCATATTCATGCACTTTCTGCTCCTTTGTTTGCAAGTTTATTAGATTCATTAGTGACAACCTGGAATTTACAAATATTTTCGGTAACCAAGCATTTGATATGGCTACAGGAGAGCCAAAAATATAACTACAAAGGGAGAGGAGAATGTAATTTAAGTATGTTGTAAGCAAGAATTTCTAAAATAACTTACAGTGTTTCATATTTTGTTTACGGACGAAAAAGTTACTTTAGTACACAGGTGAAAAGATGGTTTATGCAAGTTAAGAGAGACTTTTTAAGATACAAATATGAGAGGAAATTATAATTCTATATGTACATTGCACTTCTTTGGCTAATAACTAATGTAATAAATTATTTCATTGCACAGCCAATCAACCTAGTTTCCCCTAAAGTCTAAAGTATGGATGAAAATGCATTGAGCTATCGATGGCTATGAAAAGGGCCAAAGGAATAGTCCCAGCAAGCGACACGTTTGAATAAAGAGAAAGCTAAAACCATGCATCACGAGGAATCATCGTTTCAAGGATTTTTCTGTCATCGGCTTGAGAGATTGGATGGCCACGAGCTGGAGCTGGAGCAGGAGCAGGAGGATCGAGGGTCGCATTCCTCCAGGAGAAGAGCGAAAGCCAAATCCCAACCATATCAATATACCTGTTCCAAGGCAAGGAGACAGTTACTCCTCCTATCCCTGTTAATGCTGGCGGGTATCGTCCAGGCACTGGGCACTTACATTGAACAGGATGAGCTCATGCAGAATCTGGACCGTCCGGTTCCACTGACCACCGTGCAGGGCGTTCTCGGTCGCCAGGCGATGCTGCCCTGTGACATCTCACCGCAGGAGCGGGACGACGCCGTATACATGGTGCTCTGGTTCCGCGAAGGCGACGGCGAACCCATCTACAAGTGAGTATAGTAATTTAATATTTGTCATAACCTATATTTCTATTTAAAAAATATTTCTAAAAATTGTATGTTATATGAAATACATTTTGTAAATATTTAAAATTGTTTAAACGAAAACCTTCCCCTTACAGCTTCGATGTCCGTGGCCGGCAGTTCGGGCAGGCGCGTCTGTGGTCCTCACCCTCGGCCTTTGGCAGCCGCGCCCACTTCAGCAGCACCACCCATCCCGCCCAGCTAAAGATCGACAACATCCGCATCGAGGACGAGGGCGTCTACCGGTGTCGCGTCGATTTCCGCAACTCGCCCACGCGAAATCTTAAGATTAACCTCACGGTCATTGTGCCGCCGGACAGACCAATCATCTACGGCCAGAACAGGCACGAGAAGGCGGGAAATGTCGAGTCCTTCAACGAGGGCAACGACATCGTCCTAACCTGTGAAGTCTCGGGCGGTAAGGGAATATCTTTTTTAAAAGCACTTTATTCATTGCTTAAAAATACTTATTTTTGGTCTTAACTTATAATGGAAGGAAAAGTGATTTAGGAGTAAGATTTTTCCTCAAGTTTTCTAATTTGAAGTTATTCCAATGTCGTCTCGCTAAGCTGAGTAGTGTTCCTCTTTGAATTGGAATCGAATAGGCAACCTGTTGAGTTGTTTAGTCTTCCTGGTTTAATTTTTAAAAACAATCATTAAACGCTGTTCCGAAAAGTTTCAAGGAGTCCTGCATTTCAAAGAGCAGGCTCTGTCAATTAAAAGATTACAGAAAAGTTTTCGTTAACTTTCGAATGCAAGGGTTGCCTTTACGCTGTTCGAAAGTTGTAAATGCTTAAATTTTAAATTTCCAAATACTCTTTTGCTGTTTCAGTTAGCATCCAATTTGTTAGGCCCTCCAAATTTGTTTTACATATTTCCTGGGTGAATTATTTATTTTTTGTTATTTATTTATCTGCATTTATGAATTATTTATCCCGCCGAAATCCAGGTCGCCCTCGACCCAACGTCACGTGGTACTTGGACAACACGGCCATCGACGAGTCCTTCGAGCAGCGGGTCGACGGGAAGACGGTGAACCATCTGTCCTACCCCAACGTGGGTCGCCAGCACCTCAACTCCCGGCTGATGTGCGTGGCCAGCAACACGAACCTGACGCCGCCCAACAACAAGGTCGTCGTCCTGGACGTCAACTGTGAGCAAAAGGATGCCAGGAATGCTCTAGGAATTACTTTTAATTACCTATTATCTCCACCAGTGAAACCCATGGCTGTGCACATCCTCACCAAGGATCGCTTTGTGTCCGCGGATCGTACCTACGACGTTGAATGCAAGAGCTCCGGATCAAAGCCGCCGGCGCTCATCACCTGGTGGAAGGGCAGCAAGCAGCTGAAAAAGCTAACCAAGAACGTAAGTCTGGGCGGAGGGATAAGCACGGCCATGGCCATGGCCACGGACTCTAGCACGGGAACGGGAACGGGCACGGACACGGGCCAAACCAAACTAAACTCATAATAAATGCGCAAAGTCCCGAACTCATTAATTAAATACAAATTAATATTGTGTACTGTGTGCGTCGCTTATAATTGCCACAAATTTCCTTTCCATTTTCGCTTATGTATTTGCCTTGGCCTTGGTCCTGGGTTGCTTGGTTCCCTGGTTCCTTGGCTCTTCGGCTCCTTGGCGCTCGATTCCGTTCTATTTCGTAGCGCTGCGTTACTTTCGACCCGCTTCCGTTTCATTATTCATTTCCTAATGGACTCTGTTTGCGTTTCTTTTTTAGTTTAATGAACCCGATAATCAATCTCTAAGTATCCTGACGTTTACGCCCGGACGCGAGGACGACGGCAAATATTTAACATGTCGGGCAGAAAATCAATTCATCGACGGCAGCGCCATCGAGGACAAATGGCGACTCATTGTCCATTGTAAGGAAATCCCCGTAACCGCTGCCTCAGCGAGAGGGTGAAGCCTAATTGCAAAAAAATCGCTTTTCCTTTCTCGCTTCTCGATTTTCGTTTTCATTTTCGGTTTCGTTCTATTTTCTCTCATGTGCCCACAGACCAGCCCACCACGACGCTCAAGATTGGCTCCTCGCTGAATCCCGATGACATCAAGGAGGGCGACGATGCGTACTTCGAGTGCATTGTGCTGGCGAACCCGAAGCCCTACAAGATGTCCTGGTTCCACAACGTAAGTCAGCCAGAAGAATGTGGCTCAAATACACGGGGGAAAAATTAGAATTAGGAGTTCATTCTGGTATATATATGAAAATTAAAATAAAGAAAACTTGGCTTTGGTTTACCATAGATAGAATCCTTAAAATATATGTGTGAACTGTGGGATGTGTACGTTTTTAAAAAAACACAAATTTAATGGAAACAATCTTCATATATTTTTAATAGCTATATACTTAAACTTCTCTAATAATTATACTAATTCATTCAAACTCAACCGGTATAATCCCGAATTTTATTGATGTGATGACTCTCTTCCTATAAAATCTCATGTTGCTAGGCCTCAAATATATAAATATATTTATTATTCTTATGCAACCAATATTTTTTCCCTCTATGCAGGGCAAGGAGCTGCAGCATAACATCTCCGCGGGCGTCATCCTGTCGGATCAGTCGCTGGTGCTCCAGAGCGTCTCACGTGCCTCGGCCGGCGACTACACCTGCCTGGCTGTCAACTCGGAGGGCAAGGGCCCCAGTAATCCGGTCACATTGCGCATACGCTGTAAGTAAATCGCTGCCAAATCCCCATCCAACATCCCGTCCAACGGACCCTTCCCACAGCCTCGGCTCTTGCCCTGGGCCCAAGCCTCGTCCTCGAAGTCACCAAAGTTTGGCTTTGAACTAACGTCTCTGTAATTTCCAATTTAATCCTTGAGTTTGAATGGCTCTTAATGTATTTAGAGTACGGGGCTCAGTGCTCGGTTCTGGCCCCCAGCCAAGAACAAAGGCGCAGTATGTCGGTGTGTGTCGACTCCCATCCCCTCCGCCTCCCACGACTCACGTTAATGACCAAGATTATGGCGCAATGAATGCATTGCCTTGGCACTTTTGGGCATTCCCCAGCCTCCGCCCCCGTATCGGGCTCCTCTGAATCTGAATCCGAATCTGAATCTGACTCTGACTCTGACTCTGGCCCAAAATGACCAGAAGCTGGGGTCGGGCTTAGGTATCTGCATGCCCAAAATGTGCCGGCGAAATCCGGAATACGGTATTAATTTAAGCCCGTTTAGGAGGCTTCACTGAAAAAAATGCATATTATTAAATGTCTTAAAACAAGTTCGAAATGAGAAATTAAACAAATTTAAGGGGTGCCGAAACCCAGAATTTGTTTTAATCCAAAAAGCAGTGTCCAGGACTCTTTTTTGTAGTATTTTTTCTCAGTGCATTATCCCGAACATCCCCCTATTCGCTCGATGCAAAGCCGTTTAAGAGGGCGTTAAATATTTTAATAAGCGCTCCAATTACTCACTCGTCCCCGATAGACGCTCCGATCTGTGCCACGGACCATGAGGAGCTGCTGGGCGCCCTGAAGCACGAGACCCTGCCCCTGAAATGCGAAGTGGATGCTTCGCCGCCGGCGGATTCCTTCCACTGGACCTTCAACTCGTCCGGCGAGCAAACGGAGCTGCCGGCCCGCCTGCACTCGAGCGAGGTAGGATTGATTTCCCCGAAGAGGGCCAATCGAAATATGCAGCCAAGTTAACTAGCTAGTATCCGTGTATCCATGTACCCACGTATCCCTTCTTTTTCTCCTAAAAAAGACGGGCATGTCGCGACTGAACTACACGCCCAGCACCGACCTGGACTACGGCACCATTTCCTGTTGGGGCAAGAACTCCATTGGCATGCAGAAGAGCCCCTGCGTGTTCCAGATTGTGGCAGCCGGTAAGCACCCATCATAGCTATCATCGAAGGCATCATCTCAGCTAATCGATCCGAACGTTCCGTAACTCCATCCGCAGGTCGACCCTTTCCGCTGCAGAACTGCTCGGTGACCAATCAGTCGGTGGACTCGCTGCAGGTCGACTGCCTGGAGGGATTCGATGGCGGCCTTCCTCAGGGCTTCATGCTGGAGCTCGTGGAGCTGAATACGCTGCGACTGGCCAGGAACATCACGGTTTCGGTAAGTTAGACAGCTAATTACCGGGCAGACCCATAAAGCATCTTTATCCTTGGGGTTCACAATCAATGGGGGGTTAGATTAAATGGCCTAATGGCCTTTAAGTATGCCAGAAAGCATCCGATTAGGCTGGAAAAATTTTCTTTGCAGTCTTTTGGGTGCTTCGCAATTTGTTAAATTATTGATAACTTAGGTTTAAGGGAGTATTTTTAAATGAAAAAGTAATACAGTTTTTATGAAGTATTATTGTATAAATATCTTCTTAAATATCTTCCGAAATCAGCACACACCGGTAACCTTTGTGATAGACAATCTGGATCAGGCCGCCACCTATCGCATGGTGATTTTCGCCGTTAATGCCAAAGGTCGTTCCGAGCCCACCATAATCGACGACATCAACTTCAAGGGCGTGGCCAAGTTCACAGGTGGGTAGCCCCGCTCTCTAATTGGGAATTATGCAACAATAATTTAATTGCGGCCTCGCAGGCGCCTCCACCGGCCTCTCGATGCCCCTCTCCCCGTTCCTGGCGGGCCTGACCCTTTTCTGCGGTCTGCTCTTCGCCATCTTCTGCATCATGATGGCGGCAATCTACCGGAGGTTCTCCAATCGGTACGGACAGCTCCCGCTCACGGCTAATGGCCAATGGGTAATGGCTGTGGCTTCGTCCTAATGGCCTCATTTAAATTGCAGGCGCAGCGACAGCAACCTGAAGGTGGCCAAGCACACGCAGCTCACGATTCCGGCGGACTGCCAGCTGGACCCGCTGCATCCCGGCGTCCAGACAGACGGCTCCGGCAACAACCATCAACCGCACCACAGCCTCCTGCCAATCAATTGCGATGGCGCCGCACTGGGCGATGTGGGTGCTGGTGGCGGCGGCGTAGGAGCCAGTGCCGGTGGCCTTGGCATGGGACTCGATGGGGGCATGAAGGGCAACTCGCCGATGGGTGGGTTGGTGACCCTGCCCGGGGACACATTGCGCTCCACGGCCCGCACCCGGCACAGTCCGATGACCGACCAGGCCGAGATAGATGACACCGATCCGGATGTAATACCAAATCAGTATGGTGAGTATCAATGTGGGACTTTAGGAGGAATATTGGAGGATGTTGTAAATTATTAATAAAATTATATATTTTATATATGAAAACCATATGTTTTTCTTAAGAAATTTACCTTTAAAGTATTAAATTGTTCAATATCAATTAAAGATAATTTTGTAGTTTTTATTTTCTTTAGAAATTTTGTTAAAACAAAAGAAAAGTAAAACTTTGCTGACAATAAAATGAATTATTTTGTTGCATTTTGACATTTCTCAAATTGAATTTACTTGTAGAAAAACGTCCGCTGAAGAGCCTGGTTTCCCCACCGGGCTTTGCCAGCCCCTCGAACCGCCTCATGCAGCGCGACTACCTGCGGGAAACCGAGCTGGCCAAAGGTAGCGATGGAGGACTAGGAGCTGCGGAGGGCTTGTCCAGCATTGGACTAATGAGCAGCTCTGGGAACGAGGTGCTGCACTACACCTTCCGGCCCAGCAAGCAGATTGTGAGTACCAAACTGAAACGTCTGAAAAGAGCTAGCAAGCTGCCGATTAATATATTAAAAAAATATATACTGGCTACAATCAGAGGTCCAGAAGTTACTTATAATCATAAACAGTTTGCCAGCTCTGCCCAAAAGCTTCTGGTGACGGTTAAGTCATTCCCAATCTCATGGTGTTCATCTCTGGCGCTTTCCTCTCCCCTTTTCTCTTTAAACAAAAAACCAAACTTACATCCGATACAGAGCTATGCCACACTGAACAAAAAGGGTATCACCACCTGCAGTCCGCCGCTGGGCTCGCTGAACTACAACGTGAGCACATCGACGCCCTCGTCCTCGTACCACCTGACACCGCAGCCCATGGAGGTGAGTCTGCTGAGTCCGAACAACCCCTCGGTGACGTCGTCGCTCAGCGAGTACCGATTCCGCACTGGGCCGGAGATCGTGACCACCTCGAACCGCATACAGGAAAGTTGTATATAAAGCAAGCAAATCCGAATCCGAATCCGAATCCGAATGTGAACCCGAACCCGAACCCCACACCCATACTTACTTCTGAGTGTACAAAACCAAATGATATAGCGTGGCAAGTGTATTAATACATGAGTATCGTACCGCATCGTATCGAATAATATCCTAGCAGCTAGACGTACTTATTCGCATGGTTTGAGGAAAGACTTCTCCTAGCTCGTAAGCATCTTGTGTACTTATGCAATGCCAAAAGTGTAACTGCAATACACTCGTTTTGTAAATAATCGTTGTCATCTGTTGTTGTAATTAGGCCCTAAGCCCTAAGTCCTAAGCCCTAAGAGCGATAATCTGGCCGTGAACGAGAACAACTACTACTTGAGAACATATCGTTTACTGTTTCACCCACATACCATATCCTCCCGTTTCCACATCCCACACATCCCCGAGGGTACTGAGATATCAAATTGCTGTCAAACTTAACATATCGCCGACATCCTAACGCTCGCTAAGCTAACCCATGGTCATTGTTGTGCGCCAAACAAGCTAAAAAGCAACTGAGCCAGCCGAATGCAACTTATTTACGCCATATTTAGTATACCAATAAACGTATATATATCCATTTAATCTGAACAGGACCTGCACTCTTCCAGAGTTCCCGGCAGAGTTCTGCGGGAGTCGCATTTGTGAGAATATCATGTCCATATCCTCTATGAAAAGTATTACCTATTGATTTTCGTTTCGATTAACTCGAGTGTTTAAGTGTAGCTACCGCGTACGTGTATTTAACTAGCGCTAAGTAGTCCTAAGTATCGGTCTAAGCGAAGTGTACATACATGATTATACAGCAGGCCGGACTCTGGGAATCCCCCCGTTCCAGTTCCAGTTCCAGTTCCAGTTCCAGTTCCAGTCCCTATCCCAGTCCCGGCCCCTGTCCCTATAATTTGTTAATTGTAATTGTCTAACCGCTCCGACCCGACAACTGTAAACTGTACATAGTTCATAATTTATTGTGAGGACGAGAGCCGGGCCGCTCGAGTACGTGGTACGATGTGTTGCCCCCATCTAGAGTAAATTAAGCATTTATAGAACAATTGCTAGGCCGCAACACAGGTACAAATCTTCGGAGCGATCCGAAGGGAGCGTGTCCCTTCCAGAGCCAGGCCGTGCCATCGAGGCTATCCGCACGTCACATCGATTTCCGAGTCCTGGTCCAGAATTGAGTCGTGTCGGCCCACCTGGAGCGGACACCTCCGCAGCTTGAGGATAGTATATGTATGAATATATATGGATAAAGTGTATCTATCTTAGAGAATTGCCGCCACTTAATCTGTCGAAGTGAAAGCGGGGACAGGAGCAGAAACGCAAAGATTAGTATAATTTGTCAAGCCTAGTTTTTGTAACTATTAGGAGAAATATTAAATACAATTAAATTATAACTAAATGGAGATGAATAAGACTTTCACTGGCTGGGCATCTCGCCGCTTTAATAAGCACTTGGGCAGCAGGAGGTATTGCGGACACGAACCTAACTCCTGCGGCACTAGTACTTAGGAAAGCGAACTCGGCATCGGTGCGGATCGGCTGGGGAATCTTCCGGAAGCCTAATGAGTAAGTATCGAATTCCATATTCACCCTGGTTGTGTGCTGCTCCTTGACCTGCGACCTCTGCTGCCAGAGCTGTGTGATGATCCCTGATTCCTCGTTGCGCCCTGCTCTGCAATGATAAATCAATTAAAGCGGGAAACGTACTCTCTCCAATTGACAGCTTGAAGATGCCTCCATCCGCTCGGGGCAAGGTTAATGTATTCCATTTAGTTTGTGAGTTATTAATATCTGTGAGTGCGATAGCGATACTTAACCTTCTGTGGCAGCTGCTGTCTCCTTTAAATGCTTCCCTCCCCGAAAAATATGTGTATTCCGTTCGTTCCCCCTGCCCCGCCCGTAGTCCGGCCCATATGTAGATGTGTATCATTGCAAGTCGTGTACGGCTAGTAACCTCTTGCACATAATACATAAGTTTATTAAATTTAAATTGGCTTAATTGACCCTCATTCGTTTTCCGTTGCCCGAAGCCCGCTGCCCGAAGCCCGCTGCCCGTTGCCCGTATTCGCCGACAGCGTTCAAAATTGCTCCATGACAGACGACAACATCGCTGATGATGCTGCCGTTCTGTTGGTGTTGCTGTTGTAGCTGTTGCTGTTGCTGCTGCTGCTGCTGCTGCTGCTGCTGTGTTTGTGTGCCTTCATTGCTGGAGCATTCAAAGTCAATTGAATTTAAACGAATAAAACTACACACAATGTGGCTGCCACACAGTCTTATTGTTGCCGCATCGCTCGATTATGATTGCTGCGGGGCAGAAGCGTCAAGTACTTGTCAAAAAAGCAGAAAGCAGAAATGCGACGGCAGCTATAAGCTCTCGCATTCAGCAATTTGTCAGCGCAAGATGCAGACAACAAAGTATAATAAATAGCTGCCTGAATGCATTCATCAGCTAAATTAGAATATACATAGATTAATCAGAGCACAATAACACTTAGTTAAGTGTGTCCAGCTCGGAGGCAGTGGCAACTGTCGTGGCTAAAAATCTGTTGCATTTCCTGATCTTTATTGAGTACGCCTATTGTGGCTGTAATTTTGATTTGGCTTAATGGATGATTTAAATATCGCTGAACTGGGATTTAAATAAAATATTAACAGAGAAACGTAATGGGGATCTTACATGAAACCGAGTCTAATAAATCAACGACTTATCTGTATCACTTGTAAAAATAATATTTAGTACTCCTTTATAATTCATTTAATAACAAAAATATTTTATAAGCACAGTTGCTGCAAATTTGAATTATTGTAATGCAATAGGGTGACTTTTTAAACTGCCTTTGATGTTTATTTTAGATAAAAATACTTTACAACAACGGTTTCTTATGTGAATTTTCCGAAGCTCAAGAAGTTTGAACAATTAAAAGGATTAAACTTTAAAAATAATTCCTTATTCTTTCAAAACCAATTAATTTACACTAAATATTTGTATATTTTTGTATTGTATTCCTTATATTCTTTTAAAATTTCGTATCTTTAATTTTTCTACCACATTTTATCTTAGTTCTACATTCCTGCTTATGCGTTTCTTTCGTATATGAGCAATATTGCCTTATTTTAAAGTGGATATAATTTAAAATTAGTAGAAATTTTTTGCATTATCGCATACATACTCATGCATTCCGAAGAGAGAGAGGGAGTGTCAGTGATAGAGAGAGTCACCGACTCGCCGGTCAGAGTCATCGCTTGTGTTTCTGTGGCTGCCGCAGATATTGCTGTTGCTGCTCGACGACGACGACGGGAATTATACTTCGTTGATTGCGATTATCGCGCCAGAGAAGGGTCTTAACCCCACTCGGAGAACTGACCAATCGTATATACTTTTGTGCAAAAAATATATAAATATACAGAATTTATTATTTATAAATAATGAACGATTTTTAGAGGCTTGAGTCAAAGTGTGTGAAGCACCGATTTTTGAATTGAGATCACAGAGATTCCGAAGATCCGAGCTCCGAGCTCCGAGCTCCGAGAACGCGGAGAACATTGCCGCTCGAGGGCGATTCCACAACTGATTTGTGCAGTGATCGCGCGGACAGTCGTTGGATTTTTGAAAATAACCATCAATTCATTACTCTCGCTGTGTGTGTGAGATCGCCCCCATGTGCGTGGCCAGCGGCTAAGCGAGTGTTGGTGAGCGTCAATTCTGCAACACAGAACGGCCGCTTTTCCCCGCCCACTTTCCCATTTTCCACCCCTCGCTCGCTGCAGTTGATTAGCGGCTAAGCCGGCCCGCGCTGCCCATCTGAACTATCCCGCATATAGTCGAGCCGAGGCTGAAGTCGGGATGGGAACGGGAGCGAACAGGGCCAGGGGAGGGGGATTGAAATAGAAACAAACTCTCCTCGAAATAGCCGCCTCCCCATTCAAGCGAGATTATTTCAGCGCACTCTCTCGCTCGCCTGCTTTCCATCTCGGACTTGGATTCGGATTCGGATCTTAAATCACCATCGCCGACGGCTTTTCACACAAACAGATTGTCCAGGCGCATAATAGATTAGGCAGCCCGGTCCCCTCCCTGCCTCCGCTCCGCTCCCCATTCGCCACTAATACGCTCGGTGGGATTATATCCATATGCCGGGCAGATTCAATTTTTGTCCACTCCAGATTTCTGGCATTATGCACTTTTAGCGCTTAAGACGATGATGAACGAGTGTGGGCATGTGGGTGCCCTGTGCCCGGTGCCTGGTCGTTGGTCGCTTGTCGCTGGTCCCTGCTCCCTAGTGCCTTCCGAGGTGGCAAATAAATTACCGACGTTCTCACACTCAGTCTCCAGGGGGTGGATGCCATGGTTTATTTAATCTCAGAAGCACTTCACACACATTTCATTACATTTTAACGACGCTCAATTAAGTTTATTCATTTACAGTTGTAATGCGGTCATCCCTCTATGTGTTTTTCGTTATTTTACAACTTCTAATGCTTAGGAAAATAAGAAAAAGGTTATTTACTAATATGGGGGGGGGGGGTTCTTAGCTTAAGAAAAGCAAGAAAAACTATATTCAAGGAAACAGTAGAGTTTGCAATGATTTTGATGCACCGAGAACCCTCTTTATTTCTTAAATTATGTACAAAAATATACTATAAAAAAATTTGTTCAAAAATAAGCAATTCAATTTCTTATAAACAATTTTTTTCCTAGTTGAATAATAAGGTTTTGCTTAGCATAATAGCATAAGAGTTGTCTGAGTTGAATGTATTATAATTAAATAGACTTAAATAAAGAAATATACATCAACTGTTAGTAATTGCATACAATTTCCCATTAAATTATTTACAGTGAGAGTGACTTATTGCGTCGATAAATAAGCAAGTTAACCCTTTCAACTCTCTTTTTATTAATTTAATAATCTATGATTTAATCCTCTTCTTCTTGTTTAGCATCGAATTGATTATATAAATAAAATTGGGCTTGAAGAAATAAATTGATTTAATGATAGAAACTCTTGAGTAAAGTCGATTTATAGTAACTAAATAACTTAGTATTTGATCACAATTTTTCCTCAAATATTTGTTCATGGAACTATGTAAGTGCCCCACACTGTGGAGCTGGCCTAAAAATTAAGACTCGAATAAATGAAGAAACTAAACTTGTGATTGCAGATTGTGTTTACAAGTTCTCATGAGCATACAGATTCGTCTTCTGTGTGCGCTCACTTAGTTGAGAGAGGAATTTCAATTAATTCAATTGAAGCTGAAGTCCGCCAAGTAGGTATACCCGCTGTATGTCGTCGTCCGTTTCTAGTGTGAATTTAAGATTCTTTTCATCCATATCCATATAATGCCTGTGAGTGTGTGCAGCTTCCTTATTACGGGGCCTACATCATCTAATAGGCCACGGACTATATATGGCATGTGCGGGGGCGAGAGTCCGGGGAGCACGTAATTCCCAATAAGCGATTGTAAAACTCGGGAGCAGGACAAGTCAACTTAAATAGCTCTTACGGCCACCGCTGGGAAATGGGGTACGATGGGATCTGGCAGGAGTAAAACCCCAGCCTTGTTCCTGGCGGCCACAAACCAATAAAAAAGAGAAGAAAGGGACGCGGGCGTAACCCTTTCCCGGACGGCAGTAACTGTTGCGGGGAAAATGGCAACCCACTCAATAGGTACATCGATTTTCGCACACTTTGTTGGCGGGGAGAGCGGCTAGAGCCATGAAAAGATTAAGGTGAAATCCACAAATTTGGCGCAAATGAATTTTCTTTTTATGTTTTTTACACATCTTAAATTTTTTATTATTATGCCATCCTTTGTTGTACGTTTTCGATCCTCATTCTATTACACTTTGCATCGGTTTCGCATCGCAGTATACCCCCCCCNCCCCAGTATCGCTCCACCCCACAGCACTTCTCCCCTTGCCACTTTCTCCCTGCGAATTGGAGAAATTTGCGTGCGTGTTTTGAATGAGAATTTGTTGCATATTTGCCTGCCTGCCGCTGGCCTGCCTGGTTGCTTTTCGGGTTTTGTATTCGCTCGTGCTCTTTTTTTTATCCTGGCCAAATGGAAAAAAATAGACGTGGTAAGTCGAAAAGTGGAAATATAGTAGCAGGAGTTAGGGAGAGTTTCGGAGTTACACAGCGTGTGCGTGTGTGTGAGTGGGAGGCGCCATCTGCAGCCCTAGCCTAGCCCCCTCTGCCTCCTACGGTGTCTGCTGTTGTACAATATATAAACATTTACACACATATACGCATATCGTAAAAAGTAGCAAATTCCCCTGTTGCGTATGAATTTTTGGCTTCTCCACTGAAGTAGAAAGCATTTTCGCTCTGGGTAAATGTGATTTATATTGATTGTAATCGTGGGAGTGGCGAGGGGAGTCCTGCTCCTGCTTGTACTCCTCCTTAGGTGCCGCCTGCCATCCTAACTACAATATCAGTGAGCATCCGACAAACAGCGATTCAGTTTGCAGAAATGAGAAAAAATATATATCCTCTCAATTTGTACACACAATCTATTCTACCGCTACAGTTATGGCCTGCCGCCGGGAAATCCGGATGTGCAGCTCTTCGGCTCGCCTGACTACACTCGAAGGCAGTGGTGTGGCTAAAGCTGCTCGTTCCTATTATGACATATATAATATCTCGAAGAAAAAGAAAAATACAGAAGGAAAACTATCTTTCTGAAGCATAAAAATGTTTTAAGGAGCTACAGATCCGACTTAGGAGGTTCTTTTAGAGAGCAAGTAGTCGTGGGTGTTTCATTATTAGGTTTGTTTTATAATTATTATGAGCCTTTTGGGGATTTATAAATATTTCTTCAATAAAAAAATAAATAATAATTAAAATCTGTTCCGATATAAAGTCAACATCAAGCTTTCTGAATTTACGATTCATTTTATATGAACAATTCTTTCTCTAAAAATGTTTGCCTTATAGTGTTTGTTTAAGCTTTCAAATCCTATCAAGTGACATTTTTCCTAGTGCACGATTTGCAATGCTGCGGCGAATGCAGATGCAGATGCAGATGTATGCATCCAGAGATGCAGGCGCACAGGAGGCCCACCGCTGGAAGTCAGTCGTCAAACCGCCAGCAGCCTTGGCTGCAGTGCCACTTACATTTGACATCAAGACAACGGCGACGACGACGGCGGCCGAGGCGAGTGCGGGTACGAAATCACCCCTGACCTCCGATCCCCGCCCCCATCATAGCGAAACCCTCGCCCTGCCATTAGCATTAGCACGTTTTGTGTGCACATTAGAGATGCCCTCATCTGGTCATAGGTATACCATAATACGGTGGGTGCACTCAAAGAAAAATAATGGTATTAAATTGATTACAAGTTAATATAATTTTTTGGCTATAAAACTACGTATTTATTTTTCTAACCGTTAAGTTTAATGAAAAGATGAAAAGATTACAAGGTGAATTTTAGTTTTTTAACCAAGTATAACATTTAAAGTTATATTCTTTAGTCAAGGGTCTCAAGTCAACAAAAAATAAAACAGAAATATGATTTTAGGCAGGCCACTATAGTAATTTTAAGTCTTTATTTAAGGACTAAGATATCAAACCAAACTCTTCGACGAGTGTGGCACAGTACGTCCATGTCTGAGTGGCATTTGGCTCCGGGGCTGCCACGAAATTTGACTTTGTGTGACGTATCGCTGGCTCTTCTGTAGCCCCAGCCACCACCCGCTGGGCGGTCGTGTCAAGGACCCGAAGTCCTTTTTAATTTTAATTAGGTTGTAACACGTTGCTACGTGCTATAATTCGAATGAGGGCGGCTCCGCGGGAATGGAGAAAGGAGAAAGGATACCGGAGAAAGGGAAAGCGGATTGGATGGATTGACAAACCGTCTGCCTAATTGTCTGCAACCGGGACAGAAGAAGGCCCGAAAAGGACACCCATTGGAGGCCGGCCGCCATCTCACACACGCCCACACATAAATCAATTCTCGAGAACGTCGACTCCCGACCCAAGTCGCACATACATACATATAGAATATATATACGGACACATTCGTAGCAATTTGTCAATTTTTCGGTGCTCGCTTTTTTCGGCTGTCCCGTGATTAACATAAACCGCAATTTTCATTGCCGACAAGGCGAGACGAGAGTGGGCTGGAAACTTTCTTAATAATGTGGCCCGGACAACCCCTACGCACAGATACCATATATCTCCATATACGCATCCACCTGCCCGGCTGTCTGTCTGTCTGTCTGTCCGGGGTCGGATTCCCCGCCCGCTTCCTTTCCCCCCGCGAGGCTGTTGCTGTTGCAAAATTTATTGCCAGCAAAATAAATACGCAAAAGATGACATATGATTTGACCCGAAAGATAAAACTGTCTGAAAACAAATATTTCCGCTTAGAGTCCGACCGTAATGCGAGATGGGTGGCCGGAGCGATTGGAGGAGCAGCAGCGGCAGTGGCGGTCATGTTTATTTAAGGTTCTGGTTTGCTCCTTCATTATTAAGGACATCATTCAACTAGTTGAATCGGCCCTTTGCCCTTTCGTCCGTCCTTTCGCCCTTGCGTCCTCCCAGACATCGCCAGGCTGTCTGTCAGGCCATTCTTTTTGGCCGTAATTTGTACACGCATACTCAGCACTCCACTCCTGCTCCTGCTCCTGCTCGTGCTCCTGGTCCTCCTTCTGTCCCCCCACAGCAGCGAGTAGCTGAGCTACTTATGCAAATAAACATAAGGGAACCGAACTGGCATATGGGGGCAACTGGATATCTGGCATTGTAGCCCGTGGATGGTGGGCGTTTCCGGGGTGTGGGTACCGGATTTTGACTTGTTATGAGCGGTTCGCCAAGAGCTCACTTGCGGCGCTCGGAAATACGATATTGTTAATTAATTTACGCCTTTATTGGAGCCGAGACCCTCACCGAGGCTCTTGCCGAGGCCCTCGCCTTGGCCTTTAGTCAGCAGTTTCAGGCACCCATATCAAAGTGAAATCAAGTCAGGGGTCAGTATGGGGGAAAGTGTATCAAAAGCTCGTTAACGAACGAACTGCTGCTGCTGCTGCAGCGGCTCCCAGGGAGACCAGAAGTGGGAGCCCAGAACATGACGCACAACTGATTAGGAAAGGAATGTTGGTACACGAAACAAATACTCCATGCTAATTATGTTAAGTTGGATCACTGATGCGAATAAGACCACTTGTTGAACTAACTCAGAGGCAGATTGCAAAAAGGGTTGTGCAATCAGGCAAAAATAGTTTATATTAGATAACTCTTTCTCAGAGGGAAAACAGGAATCAGGAAAGCGAAGCAGTTTCTGAATGGATAAATGTATTATCATATGCATTAATAGTAGTAATTCAATTTATTTAAAGTTAATAAGCAATTGTTCTAAAGTATCTGTAAAATATACAAAGTATCTACTTCTAAAATCCTTCAGATATGTGTAGAATGTATAAATGTGTAGAGGGCGCCACGCTTAGACGCCACCTGGTGTGACTTACAATTATCTGGCAACCTTTGGACTTGAACGGTTTTTTCTAATAGATTATCATTATATATGATTTAGTATTTATTTATCAATTATTTGGTAAGTTATTAAGCCCTTGAGGGTATTATTATTTTAGTCAGAAGGTGTACAAATATTATAACTGCTTTTGAGCGTAGCATACCTTCAGGCAGCAGAACGAAGATGAAAGAGTTCTCACCAATTTTAGTCCTTCGTCTGCTGCCTTCTGTGAGCCTGGTGTTTGAAATTGATCAGTTCATGAATTTGTTGTAAATCTGTCAAAATGATTGACTTGATTTTGGCTCCAAAAACATCAACAACAACATACACAAAATGCGATGCTCATTTAGCAATATGGAACAGTTGCAACAAAACCGCATCTTGCCTCAGGTGATGCTCATCTAGATGTATTGCGATATTGGGACAAAAAGGCATCTTAAGTATTTTATAACCAAACAAGAAGGAAAGGAAACTTTGCTAAACTGATTTTCAAGACCCTTGCTGTGTACACTTTTAATGGTCAAATCAAAGTTTAATCATATCATAACTTAATCAAAAAAGCATTAATAATGTTGTTCATAATGTTGTGTAGTGTTTGTTTTTATAAGGTCAATAAATCTGCATACATAAATAATATATTTAAAAAAATTAAACTATAATATAAAATAATAAATACAAATAATCAAAATAAGTTATTTTAAATAAAAACTTCATTGATTGATTGAAAGCAACTGATTGTATCTGTAATTGCAACTTTTAAGTAACTCCACATTAGATTTTTGCTCAATTATGGCTAAGATATTTAAAATAGTCACTTTATTATTATAAATATACTTATATTGCAGTGTGCTTTTCGCTGCCTATTTTAAAGTCCTAAATAGAACGGGGCCCAGTGATTATATTAGAATTATAGCCTCATGGAACAGAGCCTCGGTGAAGCCGCCTCATTCATTAAACTATCAGTTTGCTGAATTAATTGAAGCACCTCGTTTAACAAAGTGTGAATAATGATGGCCAAATCACGGACAATTATTTTGTTACATCCCTGATTGGCTGCTAACAAGATTGGCAACGTGCAGTGCATTTTCGCCTTTCATAATATTTAATATCATATTTCTCATGCCGCGCCAGCTCCGAGAGCAATATATTTTGCAATTTTCTGCACAACACCTCGGGTTACCATCGGACACACATACTTATTGCCGGACGACCGGACGGCCTGCTGGCCACTACATATTCATTGGCCAATCGATTTGTGCGCCAATATTTCTCGCCAATTTGCGGGTCCAGCGCCAGGGTCTAGGTCCATCCATTTCGTTCCAAATACCGGGTCCCCAGAAGGCGGCTCAATGTGGGAACGGAACGGATCGGATTGGAGCGGGACGGGACAGGGACAGAGGCAGGGACAGGGAGGCGGTGGCAGACTGGTTCCTGTCTCGATGTTTCTGCATGGGCACATTTTTCAGCTAGTTCTTCTAATCAATTGCCCCAACTCGACGTCGATTACTGCCAGCGGTTGCTGTCGGCTATTGCCTTGGCGCTGAATCTGGCTCCGAACCTGAACCTGGACCTGGAACTAGGCCTTCCGCCTCCTTTCACGTCCCCTGCTAAATGCGAAGCCATGTCCTCCTCTGCCCTGTTTTCTCTATGTGCGTCGGCCGGCCATTTGTTGCCAATGCAGGCCTCCAGGACCTGCACTCGAAGAGTTTTAAGGTCTAAAAGGCTATAAGTTGGCGAGGAATTTTAGAACAAATTTATAAGCAGATAAAGTTAATGGAGCCGTGCATTTAAGATTAATTTGTTATTTCTTAAGCTCGTAAGTAACTCTAAATATAATTTATATATATATGATATAATATTATCACTGTTTTGATAAGCCGAAATTACATGTATAGAAGTTTTATTATTTAACCTTTTAATATTATATTAATTATTTTTTATAGTATTAAATTCTTCAAGTGTCGGCCTTAGGCCCCGCGTAGAGTCCCAGCCCCCCTTGCACTGCCTCCCCCTCCCCTGGGCAAGTGTCCGGTGTCCGCCGAGCCACGTCCGGCGGCTGCCATCGTCGTCCGTCGTCATCGACCGTTTGCCCAGCGGGGCGAGTTGCCAGCGCGTGTCAGCGGCAGCCGTAAATGATGTCCAGCCGGCCAAAACTGGACATATATGCAGGGTCCGGGGATGGGGCTGTGTATGGGAATGGGGACTGTGTGTGGACATATCTGTGGGTGGGTCGGAGGGCGTTGCCTGCCGACTGCCGTGACAGAGTGCCCCCGACTGGCGACTGCCGACTGCACGCTGCGTTTTGATTTCGAGTTATTGCAGTCGCAGCAGCAGCAGCAGCAGCAGCGGGAGCAGAAGCAGCAACATGGGGCTGCCTTTATAGCCTGTAATCCGAATCTCAGTTGGTCAAAAGTAGAAAAAAAAAAAAAATAATAAAAACGGCGAAAAAATTAAATTTGCACACAGAACAAGTTTAAGTGGCGCGGGGGGTGCACCGAGGGCGTTGGGCGCTTTTTGCTCCTTGCCCCTTTGGGCTATTTGGCAAAACTAGTTTTACTCCCGTAACAAAACTGAAAAGAAAAACAAACAGCAACAAAAACTGTTGCACATTTTGAAAAGGCTAAAAAGAAAAGCTGGGAAAAACAGCAGAGCACAGAACTAAGCAGAACTGAAAGCGAGCAAAACAGCAAATGGTTGGAACCGAACAGAAAAGCAGAAGAAAAATAGCAAACAAATTTACTGCCAATTTGCTGCTCATTTCGTTTAGAAGGTGACACGACCATGGCCCCCCCATGCGTGGTTTTTCCAGGGCGCGGCATCTGGTTGGAGCGAGGGGGCGTGGCGGAAAAGTGCGCTTCAACGGCGGTGGCGGTCTTGTGTGCACTTTGCGCGTATGTGTTTCGCATTTTTACACTTAATTGCTCCGCTTTGCTCCAAATTGAACTGCCCAGGAATCGGAATCGGAGGACAAGGGGGCAGGACTCTCAACCCGCGAGCAAAAAGGGCAACTGCAGCTGCAACAACTTTTTGGGGCTTATACATTTTTCGAAGCACACACACATGTTACCGCGTTCGATATAGTCGAGTTTTTGGGAGTTTTCGGTTAGTTTCCGATAACGTTTAAAATGCCAATAGACCCAGTGAGAAACCTTTGAACAAACTGCGCACAGAGCCCGAGCAGCGGCAGAGCAAACAAAACTATTTTCGCCGCGATAATCGCCGTCAATTGCAATGCAGCAGTTGCAACTACCCCCGGAAAAGCACCCCGTCAGCCCCCCCTGTGACGCCCCTTTTGCCGAACTTCCCTCGAATTGCGCAATTTGCGGCAAGTTGTGTAAAACATAATTTTTGGGCAATTTATTGCGTGTTTGGATGGGCGGGCACAGATTGTGGGGAAAATGGGTGTGGCCTGGCAGTGGGGCAACTATTGAATAGGGCTCCAAAGAGGGCATGGTAGAGGGGGGCGGTGCACCCATCGCTCATCATCTGGCCATCCACACATCGCAGCACTGGAAGAGCTGTGGAGAGCCGAGCCCCAGCATTTCATTCAAATTTATGCGCTAAAACTTCCGTTCATTTGGCCCTTGAATCAAGTCAAAAGAAATCCAGGCTGGGCTGAAAAGGATAGTTTCTACAGTAGGAAACATTTTTCAAAACACTTATATTCAATCGAAAACTTGAGTACTTGTAGTTTTGAATAGAAAATATCAAGAGTGCTCCTCCTAATGCACTTTAAATTAGATGTTAAGAGAATTCTCTCAAAAGAAAGCAATTTCATATCATATTATAATAAAGAAAATCTTAAAATAATGCAAACTAGATAAGGTTTCATATGAATAACCCAATGCCAAATGCTCCTTAAACATATCTAACTTTGCTCTTAAATATTGCTTAATTTTTTCATTTGTAAATCCAAGCCAAAAAAGTAGAAACCACTTTCAGCCAGTTAAAAATCCCTCCTTTTTGCTCAGTGCCCTGCAAGAAGAATGGAACCGGAGAGGTAAGAAATGGCTGGGTTATTCATTTAAATTATAAATGCATTCGGAATGTTTAATTTTTGAATGGTGTGTGGCCGGGAACGGAGCAGCAGCAGAGGAGCAGGAGCAGAGCAGTCCTGCACTCCTTTTCCTACTTACAAAGGCAGCACATTCGATTCGCATTAATCTTCATTTGTTTTAGAATAGACTGGCGCTGCTGGTCTGCTGCTCCCATTCCATTTGGACTCCTTGAGAGCTGCTCCTTGCTGCAAAAAGGACAAATACAAATCTAAAGCAGAAATGTCTGCGGAATCGATGGACGGCGACATGGTCGAAGGACGAAGGACGAAGACGCAATCGGAGACGGAGACGAGGAGCAGGACGAGGACAAGGAGGGCAGCTGGGAAAACGCAACGAACAGAAAGCCATAGGTCATAAATTAGATTTTCCATTAAGCATATAAAAGCACCTTTTGGTTATCCTCAAATGCGTTCGCTTTCCCCTGAACCCCGGGCTCTCTGCTCTCACTCCTGGCCGACCGACAAAGGGCGAAATCCAACTTTGCTGCAGAATCGAAGAAAAGCATTGAATAAACGAGTGAGCTGGCATGCGACAAGCGGCAGCCGGCAGCCTAAGATTGTCCGCAGGAGGTGCTGTTCCTACAGGAGCTGGCTCCTGCATCCGCCGCCCCCTCATACCATCCTCCACGGAGCCTGCACCGCAGTGCGAGCATGGATATCACTGAACGAAAGTGGGCTTAAGAACCCCATTTTAGAATAAAACTCAAGTGACTTATTGGCTTTTTAGCAACAGTTCATATGGAAATCTTTAATGTTTTTAATTTTATCTGAATAACAAACTGTTTTGAGCTGTATTTTGTTCAGTGCAGTGGCGGTGGTGCCGGCAACGGCAGCCATATTGAATGGATTTGCACAAACGTGCAGAAAAACTTTTGCTGACACAAAGGATGCAAAAAGGTGAAAGACGCAGCGCCGTTTCCCTTCGGGGAAACTTGGACAAAGTAAATTTAATGCAATATTTTTACATACCTCTATAGCTCTCCGCTCTCGCTTCGTCCGTGTAAAGTCCAGGCAGTTCCTTAAAGTTGGCAACGGGGGAATTTTTTCGCACCTTCCCTCGACGGAGAATTATTGGTGCGAATTAGTTTAATCAGTGCTCGGAGCCGGCGCTCCATTGAAATCCCGTTAACGTAATGGGCCTTTTTGGCAGGCCATAAAAAGTCATATAAACATTTCAATTAACAAGGCGCCCACGTCCCAGTTGGCCACGTTTCACGTGCTCCACCTCGACATTCACATCGCTATCGCCTACCCCATGGCCATCCTAGCTACATCCCACATCCTGCCAGCCTAGCTACCTGACAGGCATCGACGAATGAGCCGTGGCTTTGATAAATTGAAGGCAATACCAGACTATGCCGGCCATCAGCAGTTAGTGAGCCATCGCCAGAAATCACAAAATCGGAGCTAGCCCCGGACTCGTTTCAATTCATGCCATTGCCTGGCTAATTTAGTGAGCAAGTGGGGACGGCCACGGGGGCAGCAGTGGCAGCGAAAGGACTCCAGGACAACGGTCCGGAGCGGCGACGACACAAAAGTGTCGTATTCAAGGTCATAAAACGTGCGTCATGGCCGGTAATCAAAGCATGAAATTAATTTCCAATTGATTTTGGCCCCAGTCGCCGGGGCCAATCGCTGCAGGAAGTTGACCAGCGGAAGTGCGAAACGATAAACAGCAACGACCGACGGGTCGAAGGGAAGCGCCACCCGAGACATCCTTCAGTGCAGGAGTGGCGAGGTGTTGGACTGAAGGAGCAGCTGGTGCGGCCTTCAGAGGGGGATATGGGGGATGGATGGATGGTTGTGCTGAGGGGGCATTAAACGATCAGGCATTTAATGACACCCGGTCAGCCATTGATTTGCCAAATACATGTACGAACTACGTTGGCCAGGACCCTCGTCCGCAATCCTCCAGTGCCAGTGCTAGTGCCAGTGCCAGAGTCCTGCTCGGGCCCATGTCCGTGCTAGTGGATGAGGCAGAGGGCATCACTGGCGATGACTTGGACTCCGTTTGAGTCAACACAGCCGCAGGGATTGTCAATACCGAAAAACCGGTCAGGCATGGGACATAGTTCAACCGGCGAGGGTTGCTCCTTCTGTGGGGGTAAAGTTTTATTACTGTTTATCACACGAATAAAATTAATAAATAAGTAAATAAACATTCTATTTGACTTTCGTGTCATTAAAGGTTGGTATTTGTAACAAAGAAAATTGCAGAGCGGAAAACAGCAGTTGTTGTCAAGGTGCATACATTACGCGCAATGAAAATATATTACAAAACCACATTCGTTTGTTAAATATTTACCATTCTTTTACAATATTTGATTTATATGCAATATCTGATTTATTTATTTGACTCATTGAACAATAAATACAATTATTCCTTTATTAAAAAAGTTTGAAGTACATATTAGTTATCTTAATTCTTTTTAATTATTTCTGTTTTAGTTGAATTAATAAGCGTTTAACATATATTACATATTTTATATATTTTACATATTTTATTTAAAGTCAATACATTTTGTGAAGAAAGAAGACAAGTCTGCTAAAAAATAAAATTTATCTTAAAGCTTAGAAAAGTCATTCCAAAATAGTTTCCAATTTTGAAACTTATTCTGGCTGTTGGAAAAATATTAGCTCTTTCCGTTGCTTACCAAAAGAATTTTAATTTACTTCACCAGCTTCTTCCAGGGAAATTGTTTTCATTTTCGCGTTAATTTCCTTTTCCGTGAACTGTCCGGTTTGCTTAAATTACGCATCTTGTTTTCTTTTGATCAACTGAGAGAGCTGCCCTCGCCGGGCCGTAAAACCAGCGACCAACGGCGCATATTCGGAGGAGAGCGTGGAGAAGTATGAGGTGGAGGGAGACTGGCGATGTTGGGAGGCGCCATGACCATCAATATAGGCGGAATACGAGGTGAGGGGCCGATGGCCGGCAGATGGCCATCTGGCCTGCTGCTCCTCCTACACCTACGCCTGCTCTGTCTCTGCCACTGCCTCCACTCCACTTCATCTCCATTTTTATTCCTCAGGCCTAGACCACAAAGCACAAACAACTGAAGCGGGGCATTTAATGTCGCTCTGGCTGTCATCGCCAAAATCGAATAACCAAAAACAGAAAAGGCAAAAGCCGAGAGCCGAAAGGAGCCGGCAAAAAAAGGACAAAATAGTGGAAACGGCCAGAGTGGCAGGCGAAACGAAAGCGAGCGCTTGACGAAAAAATATGCACAGCATCCTTGACGTTTCTCGTTCGCTCGTTGACGCCCAAGCCCAGGCCCATCTGCTGCAGCTTTCCGTTCCCGCTCCCGCTCCCGCTCTTGCCGGTTTTCCCGCTGCTGCTGCTGGTGCTGCCACAGCCACTGGTAGTGCCACAAACCACCAGCGGTCCGGTCCCCAGAGTGGCCGTTGTCGCTGTCGCTGTGGCTCAGGCATAGGCTGTTGCTTGTCCTCCACTTAACACTCGGAAAAAAACCATTAATGAATAAATAATATAAAAGCATTTTAGGTTTCGTCCTGACCTGGAATCTTTAACTGCCATTTTTAGATTGTGCAGGTAACTTGGCAAAGTTGAAAGGAATAAAATTCAATGATTTGTTGTAATTCATGTATTTTTTTCTCAAAGTTGAATTATTTGGTAATATATAAATATTAGTATTTAATATAGTTATTGCTTCTAATTCTTTTTAATTTCTAAGTTAACATTTCACTAAGCTTTTTAGTTTTATAAATTTAAAGTGTATTGAACGCTGAAGACTTCGCTTTCAGTGTGAATTCTGGGCGAGATGTGTTCATGTCTAATGTCGAAATGGTTAGTTTCACTTTTTGCGTCAGAAATCGTAAAATTGGATATAAAATTTTACGAGCGTGCGGCTGGGCCTCGTCTGAAGTCTCGAGTGTTCTGTTAGCTCTCTCGTCCTGCGTGGGCACTCGGCCTGGACACACACAGATAGGCGTACACTCGCACAGCCATAGGGACACAGATTCGTCCTGGCAAATGGCCGCCTGTTTTTGGTCACGGCAAAAATTTTGACGCTTGACTAGCAATGGCAGCCACATCTCCAGCTCCGGCTCCATCTCCATCTCCAGCTTCAGCTTCAGCTGAAGACGAGGCTGGAAATGAAGCCGAAGCTGAAGTGGCAGACGAAAAGCGACGACGGCATTTTGTTTGCGGCAATAAATCATTTATGCAAGTTGCCTGGCTGTTTGCGTTGAAATAAAAATTTAACAGAAATTTGTTTAGCAATTTTGCTGGTTAAAAATTCAAGAGCTACTTCCTGAGCTCGGATATGGAGTCGAACTTGGTCTTGGTCTTGGGCCGGGGACTGTCAGTGTTGTGTGTTGGCCTTTTGTTCGAACCCTGAATTGTTGCATTTAATACTGTGAGGCCATAATATGCAATAATCTCGCATCACACACACGCCCCGGGGGATCCCGGGGAGCGTGCTCCGGCAGGCTACATATGTCTATATGTATATTCATGAGCAATATATTTTATAAGCATCATTGTGCATATTGGATAAAAAATAAGCTTAAAATACAAAAATATTCCCTCACTGAGGCAGCCGGCAAGCAAAAGCAATCAGACGCCTTGCCAGCCAAGTTTCCTCCGCCCATTTTCCCATTTTTCTTCTATCAGAACTTTACCGTTGTGGGAAGTGCCGTGCAGAGCCTTAAACATCCTTTCTCCCAGCTGCCGAAGAGAAGCCCCCAATATTCAGGGATCCCAGGACGGGGCGGCAGGGGATCCACAAGAGGAAGGATGTGCCGAGTTCGGAATGTGTTTGTAAGTCTATTGTAACAGCAATATAAGTGCGAGGATGTGGGGCCGACTAAGAGCTCCAAGTCCACAGTAGCACCAGCAGCAACAAAATATTTACAAAATTGTAATGGAATATCAACAGATCATAAAATCATGCACATTTTATTTGTCGTAGTCGTAAAATGTAAAAAAACATACAGACACCCACAGCGACACACACACACATCCGGACACATCCCACACCCACTTGGCAGTCCTGGCTGGGAATGGATAAAGTATATTGAAAATAAAATGAAAATATTTTATGTGCATTACAATGCCAGCGTGTGGCAATATCTCGAGTACAAGTACAAGTAGGACGGATAGAAAATTGTGGCATTTATTAAATGGCTTTGGCTTTGGCTTCAGCTCGGCGCCAACGGGGGAATCCCCCTGTTCCCATTCGACTCGGCTTATTTCATTTTACTGCCGCACAAGGCCGCCCGCTTAGCTGCTTAGCTGCATTAGCCGGCCAAGGATGCCAGGGCCACGCCCACGTCCCCCTGCACTCCGCCAGCAATTACTTGATTGGGCGGCATACAGAGCCGGGCTTTAAATTAAATTACGGAAAGTGCAGTGCACTGCAGGGTTACAAGCGAAACAAATTCAAATATCAACCACAAGATCAGCACTACACAGGGGAAAAATACAATTTTGTTAAAGTTTGGTAATAATATTAATAATGGTATTTGTGTGGGTTAATTCACTAAAAAATATGAATACTTTTGAAGCATTTTGAGAATGCTTTTTAAATATTTTAGTCCGGATAACCATAAAGTTATCAGTTTGATGTAACTTTATTTTATTATTTATTTTTATATCAATTTTCCCTATGTACCAACACACAACAGCAATAACAGTCAAGGGGCGAGCTATTTTAGCAAGTGTCGCCTTTCGCCTTTCGCCTCTCGAAACTTTTTTAGCTAATTTCCGATTTTAACGAAGAATTTTTGAGCATCGGCCACGCCCTATTTTCGAGGGCGACCGAGGGCCTGGACAGCATCAAAATCACTTGGGTGCTCGCAGTTAACGAGAAAATGTCTGGCAAACACTTAAACTTTTACGATGAGGTGCAGTCAACGCTGTCTGCACGATGGGACAGAAAGGGGATTTTCCGACCAGATCTGGGACAACTTTCTAAATGTTGCATTTGCATAACATTTCTAGATGGGCCATAAATACTACAGGTCAGTGTCTTTCGAAAATGTAACGGACTTTGGGAAGATCCTTTAGGAATCCGTTTAGCTATGTAATCTTCAAATAGTATAATATACGATTTAAGGTGAACTCAAAAAGAATTTATTTTTCTGTGGAAAGCTTTTTTATGCGACACTTCTGATATATGCTTTTGGAACCAAAACGAATAGTTAATTACCAATAAAATGCTGTATGTACTACCTGTATATTTCATACTCAAATTGTTATTAATGCTCAATAAATATAAAGAAAATAATCACATAAAACACCAACGTTAAATGCTAGAATCTATAAATATTATGTGGATATAGTTTTTATTGCCAATTCGAGTCACAAAACCCACTCAAAGCCATCATGTGAAAGCTCACGTTAAGGCCGATGAAAATCAAAGGCTTGCTTGGTAATTAAAATTTAAAGAACAGATATACAAATGTGAGCCATTCATTATCCACGACAATCTACTGTGAAAAGCGTCTTAAAACGCGTTTTATAGTTTAAACACCGATTTCCAGTGAGCCATAAACAATTTAACATTTCCATACCCACACTTATCTTTATGGGCCCAATCGAGTAGATGGCTTAAATGAATGCACGATATGGAAATCTGGCGGGATCCATTTAAACGACACTTTGGCTGATGTTGATTGATTGCCTAACATAATGAGCTGCAGGTGCATTGACACGGCCCAGTGGCCAATGGGCTGTGAAATGTGAAAACTAATTCATCGAACCGCGGCGGCGGCAGCTCAATGACAATTGATTGGCGACCAGAAGGAGGCGTCATGGGGGAAATCAATTAAGTGGGAATAGGTGTAACAGCCGGTTGCCATTAGCAGTTAACAAGGGGGAAAACACCGAAAGGGATTCATATATAAATTGGGTTTCCTTAATTAAAAAGGTAACATGTGTAAAATATATATTGAGATTTGCGATATACCAAACCAATTACCTGAGGGGAAGGCATTAATTGCTGGTTTTGTGCCAGGAATTATCTTTCCACTCTTAGGATCCCTAATGTAAACGCTTTCAGAAATAAAAGCGCCCAACTGCTCGAGGGAAAATCCCGAAGCAGGACTATTAACCGAATGCTAATTATTGGCAGCACCTGGAACCCGTTGCAGTAAAGGATTCGGCAATATCCAGCTATTTTTAGGCCGTGTCGACTGACAATTTCCCAGTTTTAGTGTCCGTTTTATGTGTGTGATTTGGCCACGCCAAGGAAAACACACCCTGGCCAAGTGCAGGAACGAAACCTACGTAATTGAACACGACTGGCACTAAAAATAGCCCACCGCCAGCCGACCAACTAACCGAGTAACAAGGCTGCCGCCGACCATCGGTCCGGCCAGAACCCCAGCTAAAGAAGCGATAAAAAGGAGATAAAACGCCCTGCTATCCGAGACCATCCGACACTATCCCCAGCTCCATCTCCAGGTCCCCCATTCCGCCCGATACTGTAGTTATGGCCACAACGCAACTGAAGTAAATAGTCTTGTTTTATGGTTTATTTAAAAGTCAGCCGCCGGGTGGCCAGCAAAGCGATAAACAAGCAAGTCACTTCCAACTCGACTCGACTCAGCTCAACTCCACTCCAGTCTGTTTGACAATTGAACACTTGGAGCCGGAGGTGGAGGTGCAGGTGGAGCTGGAGACGAAGCCCGAGCTGGTTGACCTGCAACTCGAGCCAGGAGGAGCGGCTAGAGGAAGACCTGCCGAATGCCTGTCAGACGGCTTCCCCCGCCGCAGAGCCCGAAGAGCCAAAAATTCATTTACCCGAAATTACAAATTACGGCACTTGCAGTCACTGCCACTATCGCAGGACCAAGGCTCATCCACACCGACGCCAAAAAGGCACTCAGAGAAAATGTACATAATTAGCATGGACAAGAGGCCTCAATAATACCTTGCCTAATTTTAATAAAAGTTACAGGTATAAAATAATACATTTTAAACACTAAAATAAAAATTCAAGATCAAATTCATATACAAAATTATAAATACTTCTTATTGTACTCAAATTTTTGTACTGAAACAATCAATTTTGATTTGCCTTACTTACTTACTTAAATTAACAAAAACCAAGTTTAAATTCCCCAAAGTAGCCTACTTTTCCCGCAGTGTGCTGAGTGATTGGGGAAGAACGCACCAAAAGCGGTAGTTGGCAAGCAACTATTAACTCAACAAGCATAAAATGAAGCAGTCTCAGTCGGGGTGGCTGCCCGGGTCTGATTGCGGTGGTACAACCAGGTGGGATGCTGGATCGCTGGATTGCCGGATTGCCGGACGGCTCCCGGACTGCTAACTGGTGGCAAAGGTCACAGCTCCGGGTGGCGGCTGAGCTGGCAATAAGCCGACAGAAGAGTCTGACACCGTTGACGGGCGACCCAGTGACAGGAGCCAGTACCGGGAATCGGGTGCAGGAACACGGACTCCTGAAAGCAGGGTATGGAAAACAGGAGCCAATGCCAGGGTTATTACATTTGCATGCGGCCCAACTTACTTTGGCCCATATTTCAAAAACTGTCGACGCTCTCCAGGACGGGAACATGGGAAAAATACGAGAAGAAACGAGGAAAATAAAAACTGGAGGAGGCAGGAGAGGCGCACAAGTCAAAAGGAGGCGCAATTATGACAAAAGTATGCCTGGCATAAATTTCATAACAACCTCGTTTCGCACTTGTTAGTGTTGGTGTTGATGTTGATGCTGATGGCCTTGCGCCTTGCTCCTCTCAGGGCGCCACCAGCCACCACCAGCCTCTTGAGTTTGTGGTGCGTCGAGGATGTTGTTATGACATTTGTTTGCTGCTAAATAAAGCGAGGCATTAAAGTTAATGACGCCCGGGCAGGTTGCTTAAAGTGCCAACCACCCGCGGCCAGCCACCAGTCACCAGCTAGCCGCCATATATATACACACACTTAACCCACAACCGGCGGCAGACACCCAACGTCAGGACCACCCACTAGGCGTGGCACCGCCCACTGGCAGGGCGGAAATTAGAAATTAAGTCGCGCGCTGTTTGAATATAAATTTAATTAATGTTACACAAATGCTTAAAAGCTGTAGTTTGTTTGCCCTAGACCGCCGCCAACACGACAGGCGGCAGCTACAACAGGGATAGCGACCCGGAGCAGTCAACTCTGACAGGCAACAGCACGCGCCTTCCGCTATCCGCCATCCGCTATCCGCCATCCGCTTTTCCGCCATCCGGTTTCCATTTTCCGCGCGGTCCCCGTGAACTTTGGACGCTGTTTAATAGTTTTCAAACGCTTGTCTAACTGACGCCTTCCGTCAGTAATATGTAACCGCAGGGCGAGGGTCGCCCCACCGATTGGTGTGCATAAAATGAGCTAATAATTAAAAGTTTGTTTCAATACAAATTGTTAGAAAATATTTATTAAATAATATGATGAATTTAGTATTAGAGCTTAGTGAAATATATATACATCTTGTCCCAGAACTAAGGTGCAACTAGTCACTTTGCTTTCCAAGCGTGGCACATCTTGTGAGCATGTAACCCAATCTCTTTCTGGAAAGCTGCTGGGGCAACCCTCTACCCATTTGGACGGACTCACAGGAAAAGCCACTCGGAGTGGTCATCACTGCGGGGGAATCTGCGGAGTGGGAGCCGGAGTGAGTTTATTTGTACGGAACTCCCGCTTGCGTCATGTGTGAGCAGCAGCTCCACCTCCCGCTGATGCAGTTCATTAATTATTTGGCCGAAAGGCCAGCGGGTTGTCACTGCTGCTCGCATTTCCTTCGCTTTTCCATCGCACTTTTCCTACGCTTTTCCTACGACTCGGTCTGTTTGTTCGTGTGTGAGAATCGCTTTGGCCAGCGCAAAGTCGCTTAATTAGTTTCAGTTGAAGTTTATTATTAGCGCAAACTTTGACATCGATAATAACGTAAAGTCATTAGCATTTACAGCCATAGTTAGTCACAGTCACTTTCGGTAGCTCTTCTTTTCCGGCGCGGGGATTCAGGAACGGATCTGGTGAGTGTGGGGTTGGCTGCTACACGACAATGCTTTCAATGCCACTAGCCGTTTCTTCGCCCAACTTTGCATACAAGCCAAATTACATTTCAGTCGCTGTCCGGTGACTAGTGACCGATGCCCGTGCCTTGTGACCCTGTTGCCATTTGCATCTTGCAACATAACATAGAATTTCATTAGATTCAGATTCAGAGTATGTAGGAGTTGCAATGGAAATGGGAGTCGCAGTCGCTGGCTATATCTCCCGCCCAGCAGCGGTGTCATTAAATCATGCTAAATGTCAGTCACTCTGAGTCGCGTTTTGGCCAATTGCCGAGGGCCTTGCATTGCATTGCATGCACCGACACCCTGTACGGGCAACGTGTCTCCACATCAACCCCGTCCCTGCTGCAGCTGCTGCTGCTGCTGCTGCGGTTGCAAATGCAAATAGCAGCCGCGCAACAGCATTTCCATGGAATTAGTTAACGTTTACCATTGCCGCGCTGCTGTTATTGCCACCAACAAAAACATCGAGCGACACTCGAAACATTGCAGAGCGGATATCGTTGGAAATTAGTCGAAAACACAACATTTTGGACCAATTTCAGCGGGTTCAGACGGTACAAAGCAAGGGTATTTGTAGTTGAATCAAAATTCAATTTCCAAATTCAAATTAAAACAAGTAAGAAAGCTACAGTCGTTCGTGAACGACTGTTATATACCATGTACC
>JAEIHY010019231.1:0-19197 GCA_018904565.1 Drosophila tsacasi
TCTTTAATGCACAATCATCAGAAATAAATTTACTTTCACCGTACGTCAAAAAAAAAATCTTTAAAAACCTGCAGAAAACTGCCTTCAAAACCGGGGGGTATGGTTAATATCTTATTGCACATCATTGGAAAGGTCGATTCTTTAAATTTTTTCGATTTTTCCTTTGGCAGCTATATGATATGGTCTTCCTGGTCCGATCTGGACCTTTCCGACTTATATTTTAATTGGAATAAAAAGAAGATCCTCATCATCATCAACAGGCCCACAGGAGAGGGGGGTGGTGACGGGGGGATTACCCCCGGGCCCGAAGTTTTCAAAGGGGGCCCGCCATAGCGCACCAGGGCCCCAATTTTTTTTTTTTTTTTTCAGTATGGACTCGATTACCCCCGGGCCCCGATTTTCTTTCTGCGGCCCTGATCATCAAAGATTCATTCAGATGGCGTCAACACTGAGAGACTAGGACTAGTAAAAAAAAACCTTAGAAAGGATACAATTCAGAGAGACCGACTGTGAAATACCGTGTACTCAAAGCATTGAAGTGCATTGTGGGTGAGATAATAGAAAAAATTGGCATAACTACAATCTTCGTTGGCACTAAACTGTAAGTAAAAATGTTTCAATTTATGTCTTTGTACTTAGTCATAAAGAAATCATAAAGATTTAAAGGTTTAAGAAATTTTTTAAATTTATATTTAGTCTTTTTAAGGTAGTTTAGGTTTCTTAACTTTCCCTCATGGGTACAAATGTACATACATACATGTTTATTGATTTATTTATCCCTGTTCTAAGAATTTATCTGTTGATTTAATAACGCTTAATAAACAAGCACTTTCATCTCCGATTTCTGTTTAGGAACGATTTCAAATTTCAACGTCTTTATTTACCGGTCAAAGTCTGAGCCTCGTGATTCAGCTTTCGAGATCAGCTGTTCTCTCGCTGTCTCGATCGGAGCCACTAGCTTTCCAGGCGAAAGCTCACTCTCTCAAAACGCCAGACAGTCGTAGTCGTGTGTGAGCCTCGATGGCGTCCGGGAAGCTTCAATTGAAGCATGAAAGAATAGCTTAACTAAGGTCGACATTTTTGTGTAATTGTTCTGTGAAGAAAAGAAATGTAAAAGCGCATTAAAAAGACTTTGGAACGAACAGCGCGTGCCGTTTCCCAGGGCTTTCTCTCAGGCGGCCCACTCTCCCTCTCTCTCTCCTTCTCTCGCTGCGCTTCCAGTGAGAAATCAGCGTCGATCGGTGATATTTGGACGTTAGTTGTGCCTTTTACTCTTAGTTGCTTCGTGCTCCGAGAAACAACCAGCCAAATTTTCAAGTTTGTCGACGCGGCTCCTTCGAATCCAATAACACGGGACTGTCGGGAGTGGTGAGGCTGTGTGCGTGCGATTGATTAACATCACTTTAAAATATTTAAATTTGATTAATTTTTATACACACACACATACATATGCATATGTAACTGTGAACAGAGCGTTCGTGTGGCGCCTCAAACAAATTGCTCCTATTGCTGCAATTATCGGAGTGCTAAATCGGTGCACATATATGTACATAAGATATATATTCGGATTTAACCCACTGCCGAGTCGAAGTGTGTGCCAGTGTGTGTGTATGTGTGGAATTATCCCCAGCAGACGCATGAATCACAAGGGTATCTGTACCGTTAGCATTTGGAGATTCGGTTGAGACTTCTGACATCGGTGAGTAAGTGCCATTGATTTGGTTATTTTTGTGAGGCTGCTTCTCCAGATTCTGTCTGGCGAAAAGAGAAAGTAGGTGCAAGTCAAAGTGAAAATTCCTAAAAATGAGTTTGATAGCTTCCAAAGGAAACGATATCGATGGTGATAAGAAGACAATGGGTGGTGGCTAAGCAGTTGTGCAAAATGGTTCTGTGAAATATTTGTCAATATGCTAAAATTTCTCGGTTCGTTGCTCATTTGTAGTGCAATTCCCGTTGGAAAGATACTTATTTCCTCGATATCTGACACTCCCATAATCTAAAGTATATATGTACATAATATATATGTATAGATATAGTATAGGAATCTCTTAATATATCCCCATAGTTTTAGTTTTAGTTTACATAAGTAAACTGTCATGACAGTTGCCAAACAAATAAATTTTACCTTTTTAAAGAGAGAACAAAGAGTTGGCCAATATGTGCTTACATATCACTTGTGAAGTGCACACACACGTATCTTATCTAACCTTTGCTTTTTAAGTTTACTGTAACAAACTCAGATTTCAAAAGTTTGCAAGTTTTCTTTAATTATTCAGATTTCAAAGTCTGTTTGCAAGCATCGATTGATTACCCTATCCTTATCTTTTTTATTAGTTATGTGTATAAATAATACCAATAATTATATACATATATTAAATATAAATAAATAGTAATCTAAAATTATTGTTTTATGTACTCTTTAAAAATTTTTATACCCTGTAGCCGTTCTTCCCAAAGGGTATTTATGCCTAGTGCAAACCGATTTGCATAAGATTGTGCATTAGCTCCCATTTTTATTATCTTAGAATATAAAATATAAATAAATATAACAATTTGGTTACAGCATTCTTATCTTTTTCACGTTTCTTTATTCTGAATGTGGCCTAGTTCAAGTATTGAGAATAATCGGATGATATAAATGGGAGTTATTAAGGAATAAACTTTTTAACTCAACCTCTTTTGTACTCGCACAGACCTCAGATGGTTTGTAGAGTCTCGATTGACCTTAGGCGACTTTAAAAACAATTTTTTTTTAAATACATTTAGTTCTCTAAAAGCAAAATATTTGAAGGTTAAATTTACGAAGATGTCTGAGCAGTTTCCGAGCGCCTTGATTACTTATTGAAGTGTCTTATTCATTCGACCACATATATCAAAATAAATAGACATATAGTACACTCAAACCAATTACCATTTAAATATATACATTTATGTGCAGTGGATATGAAAATAGGTGTAGAATTAATGCACATTACAAGGTGTCACATGGTCGAGTCACTTTAAAATGCCCTTGGTCCTGTTATGTTTGTATCTTTTTGTATCTCGCTCCATATATTAATTAATCAATTATATTGTTGACATTTAGTTATGCGGCGTGAACTAATCTAATCGAGAGCATAATTGTAATTCGCTTCATTTGGCCTTTGAAGCTCATTGGGGTCGTTCAAATTACTATATGACCGCTGATTACAGCTGTGGCGACTGATTTTGGTCTCTTTGTGCCACATGATTGGTGGTGGTGATAAGATAGTGATAGGAGAGTTGAGGCTGTGATTCACCCGTCAGGCACGAATAGAACCCAGCAGTTACAAAAGGTTTTTTGAACCCCTTTGGAAAGCTTCCGAAAGCTTCTTACCTGCGGCAGCATTCCATGGGAGAGAACTGGTTTCTTTAGGTGCTGAGATGACCTTGTGACCGATCCCAGAGTTGATTTTTGCATATGTAAGTCCATAAGATCACGAAACAGTTTGAAGATCGTATCTGGTTTCCAATGGCTTGGAAAATAGCATTAAAAGCTCTGCCAGCTGTTTTGAACTTCGCAGCTGTTGGCCAGAAGACTGCGCTCTCTCTCACTAGCTCTCTCTTCGCAAGCTTGCTCACCTTAACCGTTAACTGCTTTTGAGCTGCAGAAGCTTTCGGCCAACGGCGCGAAGTTTAGTTAATATTATTAACCGGAGTGACGGCAAAGTTGTCGCAACGTATCTCGCGGATCGCGGTTCGCAGATGCGAAGAAGGGAGAGAGAGAGAGAGAGAAAGAGAGAGAAAGCTTTTCGGCGGGGGCTCGAGCGCGGTGTGGTGCTGATGACGCTGCGAGTGTGAGTGTCAGTTCTTGTTCTTACCTTTGCGTGGCATTTCTCACCTCGCGCCGTCCCTGTCTGCCGCGCTAATTCTGATCGTGCTACTTCCGTTAGTCGGCGGCGGCGGCGGCCCGAGAAGGTAAACAAATCGCGACTTTAGCACATGCAAGCGTGCCGAATCCGCAGTATCGCAGTATCTTCAGCCGAAAGATACAAGTGCTCATGTTGCATCCGAAAGATACAAGTGCCCAGCTCACAAAACGGCCCATTTAGCTGGCAATTTCGACCATCGCTTTGATGGGGCCAAGTGCCAAGTGCAAATAGTGAAATAAATGTGAAAATACGGGAAATATTCGAGCAATTGGTGCGTGTGCGAGTGTGTGTGAGTGAGTGAGTGTGCCATTGTGCAAAACATTTATGAGCTGGAAGCGCCAAAAGCCAAATACGATGAAATACAAACGAAAACAGCCACAAAGTGGCCAGCAGCGGTGGCAAAACTCGGGCTGGCGGTGTTTGCGCAAAGATAACGAAATGCCGAATGATAAAAATTTAATTAATTACTTTCCAATGCGGGGGATTTTGATGTGGCCCGAAGGCGGGCGAGTACTAGAAGTCAAGACAACTAATAGCTGTGGTGGAAATAGTAAGCAAAGTATTGGCAGCAAATAGTGGTCACAAACTAATATAAAGCGTTTACTAAAGTATAACAAAGTTTTCTAAATATCATATGACCATATAAAACTATAAACAATGGTACCAAAAGTGTAAATATTTAATTGCTTACAAATTTTTTATTATCTATAAATGTGTAAACAAAGTTACAATCAGAGTTCTTTTATAATACCCTTTTTAGGGTGGATTCCTTTTGGAGTGCCCTTATGTATTAGTAAATTTGATTAATTACAAGACAAACGTAATATAGGATACTTCACGAATCACTAGTCTCATAGAAAACCCCTAGAAAGAGGTCTTTTAATATGTAATGCCAATTTAAAGTACCGAATTTAGTGTTAATTTGTTATTTTTTTGCGCCGAATTCTTGCCACCTGTTGGGGGTTTAAAAAAGTGTAGTGTTTTCTTTAGCTCTCCCCGAATGCAACCGCTTGAATACACCTGAAAACCTAATTTAAAAATCATATAAATAAATAGCACAGTAAATTTCCACCCCAGCTTCGGCTTCTCCTGCTTAATAGAGCGCTTTTTGGCCGCCCATCAATCAGTCATTCGCTCTGTCAATTGGCAACGCATTTGCGTTATTTATAATTTCTGGTTTAATTAGCCAACGCAGTGCGCCAGAACCGAACCCGCGTGCAAATGTCGACCGCAGATGGAAATGCAAAAATGACCCGGAGTCGACAACAACTACAACAACAAGACCAAATTAAACCAAAAACCGCAAGCCAAAAATAAAATAAAGCCAACTTAATTGCATTCATCGATGATGGCCAAGTCCACCGAAACCAGAACCGGCAACAGCAACATCAATGGCATCGGCGGGCATGGAAACAAAGGCAGTGGTGGTGGCCACAACAACCCCAACGAGTCACTGCAATTGCATCCGCCTTTGGAGGCGGCGGTGGCGGCCAGTCTGCAGCATTTGCAGGTGCGACGCCATCGCCGCAGCATCTCACAGCTGATGGCCAGCATGGGTAATGTCAGCTAAGCTAATAAGGTTATGCGCTTTGGAATATAAAAAAATTTAAGTAGGATTAAATGGTTCTTGGGAGTGAACCATATTACACAAAAAAAAAAACCAACCAAAACTTTAATAAATACCAGACTTTAAAAATTGTATGTCATATTCAGGCTTCTTTTTAATGAGTAAAACCACACAAAACAAATCACTTTCTGTGGCAGCCCAGTACGAATCTTTCCCATAATGTAAAGAATAAGATACGTAACGCCAAACGATTTTACCAGCCAGCTACAAGTTTATTGCAATTTTGTTTAAAAGAACAGAAAGGGAGTGTTCTAATGTCTTTGCAAAGATCAGAGTTGGGTAAAGTCACAAAGTCAGTTAGATTTATTCGTTAAGTTAATGTCTATCGATCAAAAAGGAGCTCAGCTCTAATTGGTAAGGAGCCTCACCACTGCAACCTTATGTCTATCTTGCATTGGGATTAAACAATTCAGACAATATTCTTTTTCATATTTTATGCTTAAGTGCTTTTGGAAATATAAGTAACGACACAGTTACCTAATTCTATTCTGTTGTTAGATCCATTCGTTCACTTTTTAAACTCTTAACGTGCTGTTTATGCTCTCACTTTTAAAATCATAACCATGAGTTTGGCCTGGCATAAACTCAGTAATAGATCTACAGACTTTTAAAGAGATTCGCGAACTCAAACCATTAGCCGGTTGCGAGTAGATGCTGATTATCTTAGATCACTCACATCTTCGCGTGGCAGTGTATTTTGGAGATTCTGCGTCATCGCCAGATAACAGTGAACCAGTTTGTTGAAAATCTCAAACTGGTTGGCAAACTATCTTAAAACAGAAAAGTGAAAAGTACCCGAGTTGACAATTTGCGAGTGCTCTGCTCTGGGTGGGAAGGAGTGCCAAAATAACGGGCGTAGGCCATGGAAGAACTCGAAAAATGAGACAACAAAGAACTGATAACCGCCGTTCCAACTGACTTAATAATAAATTAACACAACCCAACATTGGCCGTTTCCGTTGGCTTATATATAGATATACATGGTGCCAATGTCTTGCGCCTCGGGTTGCGTGCTGGGGCTCCTTCTAACGGTGTTATTTGTAAATGAATCATAACCGATTTTCAAATGCTTGGCACGCTAAAAGCAACGCCATACAGTCATAATAAGTATATACGGTATCTGATTTACATCAAAACTCACACTCGGATAGTGCAACAGGAAGTTTCGATTTTTTGGGGATTATGTGTAGGTCAGATGGAACAAGTGCCCGTCGGGTTGAAAGACCTGTTCAGGGGGACTGATTATTGCACATCCACTCCAGTATCGAAGTACTTGTAAGCTAAACAAAGGCATTGCAATATTGTCAATATCGGGCTTCGAACTCTCTAAAAGGTCGTAAATATATATTTTTAAAGCACTTGGCACAGGGAAGTATATTTTAAAGGGAAAGTTTTAAGCTTGCTTTACTTAGAAGTAAATTCTATAATTTACACATTTCTTATTTGTATTTACTTGGAATTATACATATAATAAATTACCTACTGCAATGCGGGATTGTGAATATAGTTATTGGTGTTTTTATGCAATACGTAGTTCGCTCACTTCTTATAGATAAGAGCTTTACGGAACCTATTTTTATACTCCCATTACGTATATAAAATTCTTTATAAGCCATAAGGACCAAACTGCACCTTCTTTGAGTTCCCCTTACTGATATTTGCTTACCATTATCTTGGGATACACTTGCCGCAGAATTGTTTTTACTTATACACCTTATCTGAATGGCACACACTCTTTTGTGTCAAGTGTTTATCAGCCAATTTTAAAACTATTTCAGTTGACTTACCCAACTCTGGGCGAATGTGTTAATGAAATTGGTAAATGTTACGAGCTGAAAGTGAGAATGTGCTAACTATTTGGGGTCTTTTATTAGACCCTATTTAAAGTCCCATTAACAACGAGGTCGATGGCATCAGAATTGGTTCGGCGAATTGTTTATAGCAAACATAATTTAATTTATATCCACAATTGGCGTTATCGATACGGTAACTAGTTGGAAACACCTTTCATCTCTTCAAAGCTACCGATATATGTATGTATAAATACCGCGTTTTATCGCCCGTCTAAGAATGCCAAGGCTTACGCCGAACCCCATTTCTGGCATTTGGCTCAAGAGTTCTTTTGTTTGGTAATGTCGAGCTGATAACCGAGTGAGTTCTTTGATAAGCTACGTGCCCACACCCGCTTTATGAGCGCCAACTCTTAGAAACTGACTTCCAACGACAAATGGTTGAGTGGGGAAGAAGGTCTACAGTTCCCCCAGTAAGCTTTTTGGTGGATCCCACTTAGATAGTGTCTAGTGTCTAGCGGTAATCCCCCAATGTCATAGATCACTGACAGTCATTATCAAAACCCTTGCACTCGGCCTGCCTGCTAATTGTAACCATCGCAGAGGCATGATAAGGCAAATCCTGCATTGCCATAAATATTTGTCTAGCGATTGGAAGCTCGGAATTCAGCAAAGTTGGATACAATAATTTGTAGGTGCGGGGGACACCTGTTAATATTGCCAGCTAATCAAAGTACTTGACTAAATACTGATTTATGTCGATAACAACAGCACGCACTTTTCTTTGTGCAGTTTTCAAATGCGACCAATAAGCCACCCCGATAAGACCCCTTATCCATGGATGATATATGGCTCCATCTACTGTGCGGTATCTCCTAATCTATCAGTTGCTCCTAGCTTTATACTGGAGCGCGTTATCTAAATAGCATTTAACTGAAAGCTAGGGTGGGTTGTTAGGAAATATATACATTAAATGTATTACATTTATCTGAAACTAATAACTACGACTTTCCCCGGTCTCCTGGCTATGCAAAAGAATACAAACTAGCTATCAGTACTCACGTGCACTTCAGATAGGTTCATGTGTCCGGGGAAGAGATTGCTGCGACGTGTGTACACAGCTCGAAATAGCCTCAAGGTTTACGGACTGACAGGGTTCCTGTGTCAAGTTCAGCCACTAAAATTAACTACAGCACATGTCGCGAGCTGTGGCCTTGGGGGAGCTTCTGTATTTTTGAACTGGAGATAATGCCCTAATTACACATTACAGAGGTTAAGCGAAAATATACAAGTTTCTCCTGCACTTCAGCCATCATATCGCCAGGTTGAGTTGCACGGCGATAGCTGGCCAGCACTCTAGATGGAACACCAAACGTAATTTCAGCTAATTGAAAAGCCATAATTGTGGGGAGGTTGGAAGGTGTCCAAAGTACTTTGAGAAGGGAAGCAAATATTGATAAGGATTTTTAGCTATTTGCTCTGTGCGGGGAGACCTGTACTTAAAATGCTGAATTGCACTTAGGAAAATGCCGACTTTGCGCTGATAGAGAGTCCACTAAATACAAATTTAGAAGCTTTACTTTTTTATTTGTTTCCTTATCTTAAACCCATTGAGATTAATTTCATACTGTTTCTGTAGAAATTAACGTATTAAATGAGAGATGCTTAAGGAAAATAAATGCACATATGAAAGCACTCCTTCCAGATGAATACCCCTACTAATTATCCCACCTTCTTTCAGCTGAATACCCCTCAGATGATGTATACCGGCCAACCCACTACAGTGGCTACGTCAATCGTGGCTACGATGATCTAGACAGTTCCTACTACTTTTCCCAATTCGAGGCCATGGCAGAGGTTCGAGCCGGTGGCGGCGGCCTGCCGCCCTACGCGACCGACTCGGACATCGAGAAGGGAAGTCGGGGCAGTCGGGAGGCGGATGCCTCGGCGGAGGACTCCAATAACGAGGAGGACGAGGAGGTCTTCCGGGACTGCACGGACGATGCGGTGGCTGAGCATCAGAGCCGTTGCCTGCCGGAGTTCCAGTTCTCGCTGGTCGACTCCGAATACGATGAGACGCTTGCGTTTCCGGACTCAGTTACCATCCTCTCCAATGTGGGCGACAAGCCGGTCCTGGTGGAGCGCAAGGAGACGGACGACGACGACGAGGAGTTCGATGACGAGGAGAACAACAGCGTAGTGCTGCGCCATGAGATACCCTTCACCAGCATTTACGGGCCGAGTGTCAAGTTCAATTCCTTTCAGCGCAAGGTCTTTATCCCGGGCCGCGAGATTCACGTCCGGATCGTGGATACAGAGCGCAGCGTCACAACACATCTTCTCAACCCCAACCTGTAAGTGAAATCGATCAAAGTAACTCATTATTTTACTAACTCGAAGTCCCGCTGCCCAGGTACACCATTGAGCTGACACACGGTCCTTTCAAGTGGACGATCAAGCGACGCTACAAACACTTCAACTCGCTGCACCAGCAGCTCAGCTTCTTCCGCACTTCGCTCAACATTCCCTTTCCCAGTCGCAGCCACAAGGAGAAGCGAACCACGCTCAAGGCCACCGCCAGTCAGTTGGCCGACGAGTCCACTCTTAAGGACCTGCCCGCCCACACCAAGGTCAAGCAGTCCAGCACTCCGGTGAGTGGTCAGGGTCACAACAACAACGGTTCCGGCAGCAATGCCATGGCCATCATCAGTCCCAGTCACAATTCCATCTTGGCGGGTCTCACGCCCCGCCGCATCCAGAAGAAGCGCAAAAAGAAGAAGAAACGGAAGCTGCCACGCTTCCCAAACCGCCCAGAGAGCCTGGTCACAGTGGAGAATCTGGCAGTGAGGATCAAGCAGCTGGAGGACTATCTGTACAATCTGTTGAACATCAGTCTGTATCGATCGCACCACGAAACGGTAAGAATTGCAATTTCGATGAATTTTTAGACTGAAGTGTTGATGACAACACTCAGTTTTTATTGATGAAAAGTTTATGGATTGGATGATAAAAGCCCAGGACATGGGCATGTTAATTTTATTAGTACATAATTCTAATGAAAATTCATCAATGATTGATCATTGATGAAATTTTATGAAGTAGTGATGACTGGTGATGCAGGACTGTATATACTCACATATGAAAGTTAATTTTATTTTTAGATTTGTAGTTCTCACAACTGCATTTTGTCGTATGACAATTTAGGAGTATAGGCGTTATGCATCTTGTCATTCATGATGAAATATTTCATCATGTTGTCATTATAAAGTCTTTGATGCCATTCTATTTGATTCCCTGCTAAAAGTCATACTAAACTCGATTATAACTTATAGCTGAACTTTGTGGAGGTTTCCAACGTGTCATTCGTGCCCGGCATGGGCATCAAGGGCAAGGAGGGCGTGATCCTGAAGCGGACAGGCTCGACAAGACCCGGTCAGGCGGGATGCAACTTCTTTGGCTGCTTCCAGAAGAACTGCTGCGTCCGTTGCAACTACTTCTGCTCGGACGTGGTGTGCGGAACGTGGCGCAGCCGGTGGTTCTTTGTGAAGGAAACCTGCTTCGGATACGTCCGCCCAACGGACGGCAGCATCCGGGCGGTGATCCTGTTCGACCAGGGCTTCGACGTCTCCACGGGCATCTACCAGACGGGCATGCGCAAGGGTCTCCAGGTGCTGACCAACAACCGGCACATCGTTCTCAAGTGCTGGACACGGCGCAAGTGCAAGGAGTGGATGCAGTACCTCAAGCACACGGCCAACTCGTACTCGCGGGACTTCACGCTGCCGAACCCGCACATGTCCTATGCCCCGATGCGGGCCAACACGCAGGCCTCGTGGTATGTGGACGGGGCCCAGTACATGTCGGCCGTGGCCGACGGGCTGGAGGCCGCCAGCGAGGAGATCTACATCGCCGACTGGTGGCTCAGCCCCGAGATCTACATGAAGCGACCCGCGCTGGACGGCGACTACTGGCGCCTGGACAAGATCCTGCTGCGCAAGGCTGAGCAGGGAGTGCGCGTCTTCGTGCTGCTGTACAAGGAGGTGGAAATGGCGCTGGGCATCAACAGCTACTACAGCAAGTCCACGCTGGCCAAGCATGACAACATCAAGGTGGGTCTGCTTCAGCCCTTTCTCAGCTTGTTTCTAAAGATAAAATCCTTTATGGTGCCCTTTCAGGTGATGCGACATCCGGATCACGCCAGAGGAGGCATCTTGCTGTGGGCTCATCACGAGAAGATCGTGGTCATCGATCAGACCTACGCCTTCATGGGTGGCATTGACTTGTGCTACGGTCGCTGGGACGATCACCACCACCGCCTCACAGACCTGGGCAGCATCTCGACAGCCTCTGTCTCGGGAAGCACTCGTCGCACGCCCAGCCTCTACTTCAGCAAGGATGACACGGACTCCGCCTTCGGGTCACGCAAGTCCTCCCGCAATGCCAACTACGAGACATCCACCGCCAAGGAGCGATCGCCCTCGCCGTCGCCTGACGAGCCCAGTACCAGCATCGAGTTGCGGACCCTGAAGCCCGGTGATCGCCTGCTGATACCCTCGATGCTGGTGCCGAGTCCGGGAGACACGCCCGGCGAGGCAAGCATCGCCTTGGAGGGCATGAAACTCAATACCCCAGAGATGGAGCGCAAGAACGTGCTGGATCGCCTCAAGAACAACGCCATGAAGGGAGCCCGCATGGGCAAGGACTTCATGCACCGCCTCACTGCCACCGAAGCTGCGGAGGACAAGCCGGACGAGGTGTACACCGTGGAGTCCCACGACGTAACCGACTACGAAGTGACCCTCAATTCGGCTCACAATGAACAGGCGGAGGTGACGGTTGCCGCCAGCAGCACGCAAATACTCAGCGAGTTCTACGGCCAGGCCAAGTACTGGTTCGGCAAGGACTACTCCAACTTCATACTCAAGGACTGGATGAACCTAAACTCGCCGTTCGTTGACATTATCGACCGCACCACCACGCCGCGGATGCCGTGGCACGACGTGGGCCTCTGTGTGGTCGGCGCCTCCGCCCGGGATGTCGCTCGCCACTTCATCCAGCGATGGAACGCCATGAAGCTGGAAAAGCTGCGCGACAACACGCGCTTTCCCTACCTGATGCCCAAGAGCTACCACCAGGTGAGGCTGAACTCGCACCTGCAGCAACTGCAGCAGCGCCGCCAGCAGCGAGTCACCTGCCAGCTGCTGCGCAGCGTCTCGGCCTGGAGCTGCGGCTTCATCGAGGCGGACCTGGTGGAGCAGTCCATCCACGACGCCTACATCCAGACGATCACCAAGGCGCAGCACTATGTGTACATCGAGAACCAGTTCTTCATCACCATGCAGCTGGGCATGGGCGTGCCGGGGTCGCACAACAATGTCCGCAACCAGATCGGCGAGACGCTCTTCAAGCGGATCGTGCGGGCGCACAAGTGAGTGGTTGCAATTCCTAGCTATGCAGAAGAGGCAGCTGACCTATCTCCTTCTCTCTTCCAGGGAACGAAAGGCGTTCCGCGTGTATGTGATAATGCCGCTACTGCCGGGCTTCGAGGGTGATGTAGGCGGCAGCACGGGAATCGCAGTCCGGGCCATCACCCACTGGAACTATGCATCCATTTCGAGGTGAGGTTTGCACAATCGAAGCTTATAACTTATTCCAATTTACATTATAACCTTCTTTCAGGGGTCGCACTGCCATTCTGACACGCCTCCAAGAGGCAGGTGTGGCCGAGCCGCAGAACTACATCTCCTTCCACAGCCTGCGGAACCACTCCTTCCTGAACAACACGCCCATCACGGAGCTGATCTACGTCCACTCAAAGCTGCTGATCGCCGACGATCGCGTCGTGATATGCGGCTCGGCCAACATCAATGACCGCTCGATGATCGGGAAACGGGACTCGGAGATCGCGGCCATTATCATGGACGAGGAGTTCGAGGATGGCCGCATGAACGGCAAGAAGTATCCCAGCGGAGTGTTTGCCGGTCGCCTGCGCAAATATCTCTTCAAGGAGCACTTGGGTAAGTGTAGCTGCCTGCATTTGGTGTTCTTGCTTAAAATCCTCCTCGGACACAGGCCTTTTGGAGGAGGGTTCCAGCCGATCCGACCTGGACACCAGCGATCCCGTATGCGACAAGTTCTGGCACGGCACCTGGCGACGGATCTCCACTCGCAACACGGAGATCTACGACGAGGTGTTCAAGTGCATTCCCACGGACTTTGTCAAGACCTTCGCCAGCCTGCGCAAGTACCAAGAGGAGCCGCCGCTGGCCAAAACGGACCCAGAGAAGGCGGCCAACAGAGCCAACGAAATTCAGGTAGGAGTCCAGCTAAAACAGTATTTAAAATCGAAGGCTAACCTGTTACTATATGTCCCTCTAGGGATACTTGGTGGACTTGCCCTTGGAGTTCCTCAACAAGGAGGTGCTTACGCCGCCCGGCACCAGCAAGGAGGGCCTCATTCCCACCTCCGTCTGGACCTGATATAGAGAGATATAGAGAGAGATACCTACCTCTGTACGGTGGACCTGGTCCGCCAAAAGTTTCCAAGACGCAACTAGCTCCTAATTCGTAGATTCCTGTGGAACGCCCCTTAACGTTTACAAAACCCCACCAAATGCGCTTGACCCAAACTTGAACGCTTTGTCATTGCCAAGACGTTAGCTTTGTATAGTGTATATATAAAGTACCCGTAAATGCCTTAGTTAGTAGCAATAGTTATTAATTTATTTTACGCTGTCTGTCTATCCACATGTGCTCAAGCCTAGTTCTTAGACCATAATTGTTATTCTTTTGTACGATGTTTAAAGCAGTATTTTAGAACGTTTTACACAAGCTTATTAAAGTGATATGGAGTGCAAATGAACTAATCGTGTTAAGCTAAGAATTACCAAGGGTAATAAAACAATTAGTTTGAAAGTATATGCTCTCTGTTTGTATTTTTTGTTAAGAGAATTTAAAATATTTCATTAAACTACGCCGTGATGGACGAGGATGGCAAGTAAAGGGGATATTTCCAGTAAAGGATAGTTCAGAACAGTAAGCCATTGATGATTTGGATATGGTGGCACAGGCATGGGCAATATTTGAATATTGTTCGAAACTAAAAATTCAAATCAAAATTAATTGTTAAAAAAATAGGTTGTTTTACAAACAATAACGTTTTGAATGATTTTCTTAAATTTAATTAATTTTGTTTGTGCAAAAAATTTGTTAAGATCCATTTAGTGCGATTTCACAATTGTTGATTTACGTTCAATATTCAAATTTGATCAAATGGAAAGAAAAGCTAACATAAATTATATAAAAAATTTATACATACCATAAAAACCGGTTTTATATAAACATTCCATGTTTATTGTTTTACATTCACAGTTTTGGATTTTCCTCTACTTTTAACGATCGTTTCTAAGGCACCATATGATACAATATCAAATAACTTCATCTCTGAGCAGATAAAAATATGTTCAACAATAAAGGACTCTAACTTCGGCAAGCTGAAGTTTAAATAACCTTGCAGTAAGTATTTAAAAATTTGGTGTATTTAAGGATTGCGGTTCTTTTCTCTCTCGCGCGTTCCTAGATAATATCAATGTTGAGCGAAACATGTTGACAGTGAAAAATGTTCCGCAACAACTAAATGTTGCTGCAACAAAGCTTTCAAAATAAATTAATAATCTTATATATAAAATTCACTATCGTCGTGTTAGACCCTAAATTTCTCCGAAACGGCTCGACCGATTCTCATAAAATTTTATAGATATATATAATTACACGTTCGTAATATTCGTACGTTAAAAAAATATAATTTTATTTTAACCGAAATATTACAATTGCTTATGAAGAACACCGACCGATTTGTATTAGGTCTCAAACTGAACTCAAATTATTGATTTCCTATGATTGACGTTCAAGCCTCGGTTTCGAGCTTTTCCAATATGGACTTTGTACTTTAAGGGTTCTGAAGAGATAAAAAGAGATCTTTGGAGTTGCCGACTTTTGATTATCTTCGTCTTTCTCTTAAGTTCTGGCACTCTTGAGATTATTTTAATTATGTTTACTTGAATCGGAATGTCTTATTTTTGGGTTAACGAGTCCGAGCTCTGAACGTGGGAATGTGACAATAGGGCGAGGGCTTAGGAAATAGTTTATTTTAAACAATGAATGTTTAGTCTACCAGAAGGGTAGTTTCAATTACATCCTTTGTTCGATTTTGGGGTTTTTCCACTTGACCTTGTGTCCGGGGATTGGGTGACAGTTTATTCTTATCGGTATCTATCTGTGGGGTGTATTGATTACAATTGGAAAGTATAGGGTAGTGTTTTGTGGGCATGTTCTTAAGTCTAAGGGACTTATGGATATGTCATTATATATTAATATGGCAGCTATACGATACAGTAGTCCGATCTAGATCAAATTAAAACCGAAATCCTAGAATAATAAAAAATCTCAAATTATATGAAAATATGTTGAAAATTGGCAAAGTTATAATGTTTTCCTCAACATTTTCCGATCGTTCCTATGGCAGATATATGATATAGTCGGCCGATCCGGCCCGTTCCGACATATATAAGACAATGTGCAAAGTTTCATTCAGAAGCTTTAAAACCGAGGGACTAGTTTGCATAGAAACGGATGGACAGACGGACATGGCTAGATCGACTCGGCTGTTGATGCTGATCAGAAATATATATCCTTTATAGGGTGGGAAAGGTCTCCTTCAGTGCGTTACAAACTTCCGATTAAAATTATAATACACTGCAAGGGTATAAATATGTATTTATATAATAAAATTACTAAACAATTCGTAAATTGCAAAGATTTGTTTTTATTTATTTGAATGGTTACAAGTGTTTTTATTTCATACAGCTTTGTGTTTTACAAGTAAATGTAGGGTATCATGAGGTGTACATATTGTTTGTGTACTTAAAAGTAGGCATGTGCTAAGCCTGTGAATACGTCACTCTCCCAACCTTTGAATTTTGTGTGTCCTCAGGCATTTGGTGTTTACATCTTGCGATTCTTGCGATTATGCCCACCTGATTTTTGTAGGTATTGGTCTTTAGGATTGGCATCATAAAGACCAAGTTCCATAGTGGCTTGTTTTAATGTTGGAATCGTGTCAATATCATAGTGACGAGCTAATGACATATACATTCTTCTCGGAAGTTTCCTCTCAATTGTTGTTTTGATTGATCTTTTTAACATTTCAGAATAGTTGGATTTATTTACGGGGTCGCTTTCCAACTCTAATTTGTCAAAGACAAACCTAGACCGAACTTCCAAGACTTCAATAAACTTACTGATACTTCCCGGATAATCTGTCTCTTCGAGACGCTTAACTAGGGTCACATATGGCGTATGATCCTTGTATGAAAGAGCTAGAGCTTCCCTCATTTGTGCCCAGGTAGTTGCACCGGCCTGGTGCACTACGCTCAACGCTGAATCCACGAGTCGACGCCTAACTGCTCCGTTAATGATTTGTGCCTGTCGGGCATCTTGGGTGGGGTAAAGGCTCAGCAGCTGGTCGACTTCGCTGATGAATCGGGATAATTTTCCGGGCTTGCCATTATAATATTGTAGCACAGCAATGTTTGCCAGAAATTCGTTCATTTTAATCTCCGAAAGTACTGGGGATGCCATTTTCTTGTTGATTTGCAGTCTTTGTTTAGTCAAGTCACAAATGAAAAAGTCTTATTGAATTTTAAATTAATTTGCAAAAATTTATTTCCTGAACTCACGGGATTTTTTTTCAGTTTTAGAGTTCTGCTTGCACGTGGATTCTCTACCGGATCAGGAGCAATTTAGAATCACTATTAAACTTGCTGGTCTGGATGGCTAGTTGTAGAGTAGAGTCCCGAATTGAAGAGAAGAATTGATAAGTTCCGACCTATTAGTTTCGAGTCTCAAACTGAACTTAATTTATTTTTCCGCATAGATTGGCGTTCAAGCCTCAGTCTCGAGCTTTCCAAATATTGTGTGAACTTCAAAAGTTCTGGGAGAATCTAGAGAGAACTTTGGAGTTATTAGTTCGAGTTGGCTTTGATTGTCTTTGATTTTCTCTTGGACTCAAGTGCATTTGCTCTTGGATACAAGTGCTCTTTGGATTTTACGATATGGTTATTGTAATCTGAGATTTTTGTTTTCGAGTTGGCGAGTCCGAACTTTGCTTAGGCAATGAATGTTTAGTCTACCACTGGGAACTTGTCTGGAGTTTCGGATTACATCCTGTGCCTGACTTTGGGTTTATTCCGTTACCCTTGGCTCTAGGATTCTGATGACAGTTTAGTTATTATCTGGTATTCACTGGATAATTGTGGGGTAGCATTAGTGGGGTTTTTTAGTTATGCGAAAGTGTAGGGAATCATAAGGTGTACATATTGTGTGTGTACTTAAAAATAGGCATGTGGTAAGTGTGGGAGTGTGAATATATCACTACATATATTTAAAGGTATAATGCCTTCGAAGGGAACCAAGAAATTGTCATGAAATATTTTATTATTAATTTATGCTTAATTTTTGCAAGTGAAAGTGTTGATGCGCTCAAACCTCAGCTACAGGAAAATTGCAAAACTCATCTAAATAACGATTTTAAATTTAAGATTTTCTACATTTTGAAATAAGAAATTTGTTTAATATTAATTCATGCAAATAAAAGTTTATCCTTTTTTTTACTGAAGCCAACAAAAAGCCGAAGAATTATTCGCCACAGAGAAAATCTTCAAAAGATCGCTCGAAAGTACGCGCCAACATTTGCTCACTGACAAGAGCCGGGTGCTACGACTTGTTTGTTGAGGGGTTTTTATGGCTGTTATAGTACAACAGCGTTTTTATGGCAACAAGATTCGATCGACATTTTTCGGTTCCAAGCTTGGACAGTAGGTGTCGCACATGAACCGCCAATTGCATTTCTATTATTATTATGATTATTTTTTTATTGTGCCATACATGCACTTGTGCGGTTTCATAAAGTCAATGTAATATTGAATAAGACCAAAATATCAAATTAAATTAATAATTTTTAAACCTAATATTTTGATTACTCAATCAAAATTATTAAAAGTATTTTAAAAAAATATTAAATGTTAAAAAAATAAACAATATTATGACAAAAAATATAAGTAATGAACAAAATATTATTGGATTAAAATTAATGAAAATGTGAAGCAAATTTGAGTGTTTGGGAGTTGTTTGTTTTTTATACATTTTTTAGAGAAAATTGTTAGTTTTCATCGTTTCTGTTAAGAGAGAGGTAAGATCAATGAATTTGACATTAATATAAAATCATTTTAATGCAAATATTTCTTATATAATAATGTCACGAATCCTATTTTTGCCAGAAAACATTTTTTATTGCGGAAGTCTCTGGTAACTTGCTTAATTGTATTTTTCTAAAACAACACATTATGAGTAACTTTAGTAATAAAAAATTATTACAAATATAAATTAACGCATAATGATTTTTAAATATGTGCCATAAAACATGGTTTCATTTATAATGTGATTTTCAATAAGGTTTTAAAACCGTTTTGCATGGTCAGATATTTTATCTTATACCCTTTTTCTACTTGCAAAGGAACGCGCCAACAGGACCGTGTCAAAGAAACAACAAAAAATCAAATCAAAGATTTCGACAAACAGTTAGCTCGGTTATCTTCTGGAACGCAGTTTTCAATTGCGTTTCACTTGTTTTAAAACTATTAGGCTTAGTTAGTAGTTGTGAAAAGTTAAGGAAAAATATTTTTATCAAAATTCAATTAATATCTGGGTGGTATTTGTGTATTTATGAAAATATAACTGAAAAAACAAGAAAGGAAGCTAACTTCGGCAAACTGAAGTTTGTATACCCTTGCAGCTTACAATTGGATCATTATACTTTACATTTACAGTTTTA
>JAEIHY010019235.1:0-27089 GCA_018904565.1 Drosophila tsacasi
TCTTAATTTATTACCCTGCCGACATCAAAGGTCCCGAAACTGCGGTTTTTATACTACTCACATTCTTTTCCCCTTTGAGAGAGCTCGCTATCTCAGCTAACTTTTCAAAATTGGCTTTGCAGTCGCACCCGTTGCATACAAATATTTTCGGAGATTAAAATTTAATGGACACCCCGTCCGCCCAGGTCTTCTTTGGCCCCAAAATCCCCGATGGCCAGTCGAATTGGCAGCCTTGTGCAACATTTCCAGCTTATCTCCGGGCAATGCATAATTCAACAGCTTGTGGAAAACCAGAAGGAAAAGCCAAACGGAGGAAACAAAAGTGCCGGAAAAAAGCATCGATGTTGTGCGATTTTCATTGGCCAAACCGGGCAACTCAATTTGCTTAGACTAAAGAGCTAAAAAACAGAAACACTGCGGAAACTGCGAATCATTCAGAGAAATTACCTCGTTATCTTGGCCACGTCCTGGATGCAGGAGCCTCCGCCAGCACCAGCAGCTGCACTTATATGGAGTTGTCTGGCATAGGATTGTGATTTTATTATTTTTGGCAGCTTGCCAGGAACACTAACACATATGTCCGGCAGCTTACACATGCTAGATGGCGAAAAAAAAAGATTCACGCCATATTTTGCGGCTGCATTCAACAATTGCCAAAAGGTGGTCGGCAAAAAGCAGGAAAAAATAACAAAACCGGAGAAAAGAGAAACGAATCGCGGCCATAAATTATACGCAGTGCATAGACGGTAAATTTTTATGGACTGTGACTAGGCAGCGATTCTGTGTTTTCTCCATCTCCGTTCTTTTCGGGGGTTTTCCCGCTTTTTCCCTAGCTTTCTCGCTTTGGCCATTGTTGCGGCAGTTTTATCGCACTTTGATAATCGCACGGCACATGCTTCACGGCACGTCAGCGCTGACAGCTCAGTGGCCATTCGATTCAATTTGCCGCTCCATAAATTCCCGCAAAAAGTCACCGCTACATTTGCATTTTTCCCACGACTCGCTGGGAAAATTGAAAATTTTCGAAGGTATTTTTCGCGACGCTTTTCTTTCTCTCCCTCTCTCTCTCTCTCTCTCTCTCTCTCTCTCTCTCTCTTTTATTTGGTTCACTTGGCCGGCGCCAACCTTTTTCACACTTTTCCATTAGCCAACATTCGGCCTGCTTAGCGCTCGAATTATTTCACCTTTTATTCAATTTACTTTATCCACTTGGCGCGGAGCGAGGGTCCTTTATATTTACGTTTGTGTGTGTGCTTGCTTTTGTATTTGCACCAGTAACTTCCGTTTCCGGTTCCGTAGGATGTTAGGACCCCTGTGCTAACAAAGCGTTTTCGGGGGCCAGCGAAAATCCACTTTTGTTACATTTTTTATGAACACATTCGTGCGGACAAATAACCCGTGAAGTCAGTAAAATCCACGATAAAACCAAACACCACTCACACTCGCACACACACACACACCAGAACGGGCACTCGCACATGCGGGCGAACAAACAAAATGTCAGCTCACAAAATTGCGCTGCATAGTTTTAGGCTGTGGCAGACACACAAAACTCGGAAACATTGATACGGACACAGAGAGAAAGGGGTTGTTAAGGGTTAAGTTTTTATTTAAATTTGATTAATTTATAATACATAATCTGTTTATGCTGTGCATTATCTATTTAATTAAAACATTAAGGAAACACATTTTACTTGTAGTATTAAATAAATGAGGAATTAAAAACTGGCACTTAAAACTTGCTACCCTAAGGTTTTGTTTACAATTATTTGAAATGATTTCTTGTTGGGTTACTTAAATAGTCTCTAAACGACAGAAATATTTTATTAAAAGCACTTCCTAATACAACAATAAAAAATAATCGAATTAAATATGACTCAATCTTGGAGATAAAAAAAAGGAAAATAAATATTTAATGTGAATCTTTAGCTCTAACCATTTATGTAATTTAAATATTAATAATCTGCTTGTAATTCTACTTGCTCAGATATACAATTTATTAAATCCATTAGTTTAAATTAGTATACAATTGGTTTAACTAATTTAAAAACCTTTCCCAATATGTGAAATACTATAAAAACCTTTAAGATCAAAAAACTATACAGATTTATTCTAAGCTTAAGCTGTTTTGTTGTTCTTTTATTTTTCTTTCTGTGTATTTATCCCTTTACGCCCACCCCAATACACACTCAAAGAGCCACATACATGCACTGGCCACTATTACCGATGCCACTACAGTCACTCCCCGAGGCAGCATCCATTAATGCTTTTTCCATTAAATCCCCAAATAGTGCCTAACACACACGCACACACACACGGGACAACAACTATCCGGTGGTGCTTAACTAATACTGAGACACACTACCGCTGGCAACAGTATCCGATATATCCCGATTTCGTCCGCTTGACACGTCCAAACAGTTCGAAACGCCGGCTATGACTGAATCCTGAAATCGTCCTGCGCTGCCGGCACCGCTGCTGCGGCGCTGCGGCGCTGCCCTCGTCCTGTCGCTTGGGCTTATCTCTGTCAGCGTAATCGTTCAGCATAAACACACACACGCACACCGCCTCCTCAAGCACTGATTCGCCCACCGCCCTCGGCCTGCCCCTCCGGAGGCAGTTATTGCAACTGTTGCCACTCTTGGCCCACAATCGAACGACGCTGACTGCGACGCTGGCGCTGCGTCGACGTCATTGCCAGCGCATCCTTTGGCATTTCTCTTCTTGCTCTCGCAGGACTTCGACTCTCTTTGCTATCTGTCTAGCAGTATTCTGCTGGGAAAATAAAAAGAGAAGCCAGAGAGCAAAAAGAGCGTTTACTTGTTGTTGCTTTGCGGCTGTGTTGACAATCCTGTGAATGACTGAAAGGGAGGCTTCACACTCATTCTCACTCATGCACACTCGGACTTGTGAAATATTCATGGAAACGCGATTATAGGCTGGGCACAATTTAAAGCCAAGAGCCAATTCTAAATGATGAAATAAAAAAATAAATAAATCAGTTGAAACATAAGGTATTGGGAATTAAACAAATTTAAAATTTATTTATCATCAGAATAAAAACTATATTTTCTAAAGGAATTTTAAAGCACAAGTTCTAAAATTACTAAAAATAAGAAAAAATTAATATTTGAAATATAAACATTCATACAAAATTTCAAACAAACTGTTACTTTATAATTATTTTATTGTATTTAATATATTATTTCTATTTTTAAAATACAATAATAATATTTTTCTCTGTGAATGCTTTGTCCAAAGGCAATACATCACAATTTTGTAAGTTCATCAATATTTCATAGAACCAGTCGAATTCCCTAGAGGCCATCATGAGAATATAAAGCAAAATGTGATTTACAATTCTTTATTCCGATATTTGTGCCGAAAAAAGAAATAAAATAAAAACATCTTCTAACTCCTATATCATGTAGCGTTCCATTTGTATTTATTTCCGACCATTCGCATTGAATGTTAAACCGCATTTGCAGCAATCCAACTGCATGGGCCCTTCATCACCTCTGCGGCGACATGTGACATCATAAATCACGCCGAATGTCCGATGCACAAATGCCACTTTGGCGCCAAAAGTTATGCTACATAAAGCATGGTACACATGCCAACAAAACCACCGCACCGAACGCCACCCAACGACAGAACGAAGGAATGCAGAAAAAAAATAAAATAAAACCACCACCAGAACTCGCACATTTTTTTCTTCATTTTACTACGCGACTTTTAGCGTAAACTGTCATTCAGTTTTGCGCTCACACACTCCCCTTTGTTGTTGTTTATTTATTTGTTTACCCTTCATTTTTCCCAACACAAACACTCGCCGAAATATTGGCAAGCACGTGTTGCTTCCGCGGCAACACTCTCTGCCGTCAACAAAGACAAGGCGCAAGCGCGCTCTTTCGACGCCAGCCGAGGCAGAGAGAGGGTCCTGTGGCAGGACTTAAAAAGTTATCCAAAAATGTACATGACCTAGGGCAAACCGAAGGCGAGCGAGCCAGCGCATCGAATGCCACTTATTTAGACACAAATGCGTGCGAGTGAGGGCCCTCCAGGACTGCGGCCTGTCAAAGCGCATTATGATTTTCATATATCATGCCAAATGCGAACGCCCGGTCCACCCTTCCCGCCATACATCATTATCGTCAAAGGTGAAGCTATTGTGTTGTTACCGCTCAGCCCCAGGAAAATGATGAATCAACTCAATTTTCCAACACCTCCGCGGGCTGGTGATATTTTACACGGAAGGAAAATGCCAATAACAATTTCGAACTTATTCCTGAAACCTATAAATAGTTAATAATAACAGCTAAGGTATTTTAAGCAGAAACCGTAAAATTTCAATATATTGTTTTTTCAAATATTAAAATAAAGAATGTTTTCGATTTTTTCTATTATTTTCAAAGATAATTATTAAGGTAAAATTAATATATGTATATTTAAAAGACTGCCATTTTTAAACAAATATATTATAAGGTCTTTCCAACTGCAACATTATTCTTTAATGACTCCTGTAAATATTTAATGATAATATTTTATTTCATTGGAATTATATATTTAAAAACATTATTTAAATGCATTTGTGTTGATGTATTTTTTCATTTGTACTGGAATGTAATATTGTAAAAATGAAATCACAAAGAGTTTTATAAATAAATAATCGTGTATAATTATCACTAGTTTCTCTCTGTGTCTACGCTTTAGCTGATAAATCATCACCGTGTGCCAAATGAAGTTGCATAACTCGATTGCCAGGCCAACATATTTGCCTTGTCATTAATATTTCTGCCAAGTGCCTGCTGAAGGTACATATGTCTCTCATATATGCTCTTTAATGCTTAGCAGGGATATCAAGTATACTCACGGTGTTCGGTGGGGAAAATGCTTTGTAATTAAATTTAAAAGCGTTTCATGCAGCAGAGGTTAAGTGAATTATTAGCTGACATCCGTAAACAAGGGCCCGGACACCAGTTTCCTTATCCTTATATATGTGTGCTTTAACAAATGGCTTTGGCCATTTATGAGGCGCTCTCAAATAAATTACGAAATTGTTATAATTTGGCGGCACACAGCACATAAAGATCCAAGCTATTGGAGAGGTTTCTGCCACAGTCCTGTTGCTTTTTGTTCTAGCCGAATATCATAATGTAATGTGGCATGTTGCTGGGCTGCGCCGCTTTTTGCGCCTTAACGGCTCGGAAATGTTTGCTGCGAACTTGGGTCTTGGCAAATGGCATAATTTACGTAGGCTCCGCTTATCTCGGCATTTAATTTTAGATTTACGGCTCTCATAGAGGCCTGGCTGCATTCGAATAAGAAACAACTCAAGTTGGCATGCGGGAGTTTTATGGCCAGAAAGCGATTTATTTATCATCCTGTTGCAGGCACGATAGCCGGTCGATTACAGGGTTTTAACAAGGAACCTTTAATTTTAAAGCCATTAGTAAAAGGGGTATTTTTCTATGGAAATAAATATGATAATCGTTAATGAATACAAAAATTGAAATAAGAAATTTAGCTATATACCCTAGTACCAAGTTATTTCCCTACAAATAAATTAGTTGTAACATTTTTGGCACTCTTTACTGTAAAACATTTTTTGTATCTCCCAAATATGGGATTCACTTTTCTCTGCTGTTGTAGTTGTGTGGCTTTTCACACCGAAAGTTGGCCATGCTAATGATAATTAACTGTAAAACACACCCTGAGTTGCGGTTTTGGAAAAGTTTTGCAACTCGTTTCAAGTTCATCTCTGCCACCCAAACAATCAACACACAAACCACCGCCTTTGAGCCGTCATAATTTGAGCTCAAAGTGTCGTTAAAATATAATTATACCACAACAATAAAGAAGAGCCGAAAATAGGCAAATTATTTACGTAGCCACTGCTGGCACAATGCTAATACTCCCTCCCGGCAGCTTATCCCCTGCTGACTTTCCGCCGCCCACAGATTCGGATACCCTAAATGGATACTCTGAACTTTTCCTGGCCACCGCCAAATGCAACAAGAATAACAGCAGCAGAGCAGCACAAGGAAAAAGTGTTTGCCAGTACACGAAAACTTTCCACAGAGGGCGGATTCCGGGTGGCCTGATGGCCGGATAGTCTGCTCCGCCCGTTGAGTGCTGCCGACCACAAACTGGGGGCCACCACGGTATGGTGCCGATGATGATGATGGCAGGGCCCGTGCCCGAGTCTTGGTGGCCGTGCCAACAAAAAGCCATAACAAAACCGCATCATTATCCTGAAGGCATGGAATAGAGCAGCCAGCAGCCGGCATCCAGCATCCAGCATCCAGGAGCCAACTGGCAGATGAAGAACGAATCGGAAGCGTGGCGCTGCGGCGACCCAGGCAGCAATTTTGTGGGCCCTGCTTGCTCAGCTTGTTATAACGGCGGCAAAATTTAATAAGCGTTTTATTATATTACAAGAGCGGCAACAACCACAGAGGCAGCAACAGTTCAGCCAAGTCACGGAACACTCGACGAAATAAAAGTAAAAAATGTATGAAGGTAATTGATAATTCATTAAAAAAATACACTAAATGTAAAAATTAAATCAGTGCTATTATAAAAGAAAACATAAAATAAAACTACAAATTAATTAAACCAATAAATCAAGAGTTCATTGTTATGGTTTTCAGATCATTAATAACTATTAAATTCAAAATATTTCTTAAAAATGTTCAACAGTTATGTAACCTAATATATTTCGCATAATTATACCTTCATTATATAGAGGTGAATATTACATCCAATTCTGAATTCTTACAGTGCCTGCAGGCCAATGAGTCAGCGGGTAAAGTTCATTGTGAAAGGCGGAGGACCGGCACTTGTTGCTGCTGGCGGCGTTGGCAAAGCCAAATGTGTTAATTGTGGAAGTTTTAAAGGGTTAGCAGATTACAACCGATTCAAAACTCACAAATGCTCGATATAGTTTGCGATAATTTACCTGCGTAGGTCAGACAAAGTTTTCGGGCCCACCTCTTTACACACACACACACCGTGTGGCGGTATTAATCGGTTTTCTGAACTCGCTCAGCTGGCAAATTGCACCTCGTTTCGCCGAAAAACTAGGCGAACAACTTAGAGCTGGGAAATCGAGGCGGACTCACTTCATTTGGCACGCTTCATTGACTTTTATTGGGAGTCTGGGAAAATATGGCGTCTGGTCATTCATTCCGCTTACCTGGGCGGGCGATGGCAAATTGTTTAAACCATAAATCATTTAAGCCCACATTTAATATAAGTAGTTGGGCATGGGATTAATTACGAGTGGAGCAGGCCATTTCCTGGTATAGAGCGAGCTACGAAAATGTTTGTTAATGAAACTGCCATAATTTATGCGCACACTCGGATTTTAATGCATTTTTGTGGCTTTTAAATTGCTCGGCCGCAGCATGAATGCAGCGCTGTTACGCATACGCCACGTTGCCCAGCTGGAGATGGGGAACAGATGAGGGGGTGAAGGATGCAGGATGAATGAAGGATGGAGGCGAGGCAGAAAAAGGAGGAGAAAGATGAGCACATTGACTGCCTGGCAATTATTGACATCGACTTGTTGGCGCCACGCAATTTCCGTTGATGCGTGGCAATGCAATTATGAAAATTATGCGACAGTCAACGCTGCGCCACTGCTTCCCATAATGGCTTTCCATATTTTTGCACTATTTCCAAAGGACTCCGGCATAGCATAGTATAGTAGACACTTTATACCCTACAAAGTTAGTATATATAAACCTAATCAGCATAAGTATGCCATTAAGCGAGCAATTTTAGAACGGGCTTAAAATTCTGAGTAACCAATATGTAAGTCTTCTATATTAATAATCATTGTCTTACCAATTTTTTATGAGCAATTTGTAATATTTTTGCAGGAAACTTGCACTACCTTACACTTAAGAATAAATAAAATCATGTGCTAATCAGGATATTCCAATCATCGTCTGTTGCAGCGCGCTTCTGCGACCGGCTCCTATTCTCATTTGCTCGCAAATCACTCAGAGCCACAGATAATGTCAATCTTCCTGGGCTTAATCGGAGGAAAAGAAGGGAACTTTTTGCAGCACACAGAGCCAGGTTTTTACGAAGCGGCGCTGCCTGCCTGCCTTCGGGGGCGGTTCTGTCAGTGTCTGCTGACAAGGCCTTTGTGTAGTTGCCTTGAGTTAACCCCCTGCCAGGGGCATTGTCGGGGCTGATTGGGGGCGTGGAGGGGCGAGGGAGAGGGAGAGGGCTGTGTTGCGCCAGCATTACTTGTCAAGTGAGCTTCAATTTCAATGACATTTAAGTGTGCCGTCAACTTCTTGGTACCGTCTCCCGGCGAATTTCATTGCGGCTGCGTTGCATTTGACACATAAGTGGCCTTTAATGATATCAAACTTCATGTCCCAGCTTTCACTGCTCTCCACAGTCACAGTCACATCCACATTCATATCCACATCCCGGTCCTTAGTTTGCATGCCTAACTTTTTCATTGAGTTGTCATGGCGACCCTTTCATTTGTCGAGTTGGTGCACCAGATAAGGATGCTCAGGCGGGGACCAAAAGGGGTAAAGGAGAGCTGGAGCTCCTTGTCGCTGACAGCAGTGAGTTTTCCCCGGATGAGGGCTCCTCGGAAATCAAGTGGCATTTGTAGCAAATTTTGAGCCACGACTAAGCTAAACATTGGAGTCGGAAGGTCATTACGCATGGAATTAAAGAGCTGCATAACTATATGTGTTTCTCTGGCGTTTTACAAAATTTTCCAAATGTTAAAACAGATTACATCTAAACAGTATATATAAATGGATTAACTGAACTATATAAAAATTAATTAACATACATTTTTAGCTAACTGAACCAAAAATTGTTTCATAAAACACCTAGAAACTCAACCCTCATAGCTTTTCCCCCACTAAAAACTAAGCTTTAAAAGCTAAAAAGTTTTTCAAGATAATCTGAGCAAACTTAACACAAATCAAAAAAGTTTCCCAGTTGTTGCTTTAACTATCATTTCAAAGCAGGCAATAGTCTGTCAATAGTAGCCAATCTTTCTTTTTGTTTTTAGTCTTTAGTCCGAAAAACTTGCACAGTTTGACTTGGCTTGACCAAGTTTCGCTGCCGTCCCACAAAAACTTCAGCACGGCGACGGGCTATCCCCTAAGTCGCTCTAGATTGTTTTATCATTAGCCCTTGGCCAGATGTTTCAATAGCTGCCGGAGTACTTAGTTTTTTGCAATTATAATGATAAAACTTTAGAGCCCGCCCAAGAGCGATGCTGTTAGCCATAAAAATTGTGTATAAAACATTGAAATCGAATGAAATTACAGAGAAAGCTAATAACTATCAAATGGGAAATACCGATTAATGATTTCGAATATCTAACGATTTTGTATATTTGTATGAACAAATACAAACTTTCAAATAATTAAATTCTTCGTAATAATAGTTTCTAAAGTATGATAGATAAGTTTTTTATAACAATAAAAAATGTACTTAAAACAAGTTTAAGCGGTTTAAAGATAATAATTTAAAGCTCTTCAAAGCTTCTTCAAATCATCTAAAAAGTAAAAGAATATAAGAATGTTAGTGGTTCTTAAAAAATAATTATTTTTATAATTCTTTGTATTATTATTTATTGAAAAGTTTAAACTCCACTATCCAATTTCTTTGAATTCAATATACCCCTGTAAAAACCATAAAAAACCAAGCCGAGACGAAAGCCTCTTCGCGGTTTGTGGCCTGTGGCCCTTGGACTTCGGACTCCCGACAACGGACAGCAGCTGCCGCTGGCGTTTGGGGGCGACCCTTGTGAATTTGAAAAGTGCTTAGCCGTGACAAAACCTTTTTTCCACTTAGACAGTGGCATCGCAGGCGGATGCGACTGGACGCAGTCGGACCAGGCTGGACCGGATGGACGCGTCGGAGGGGAGACCGGAGTCCGGAATCCGGCAAAGCGTGGCAGTTCGCGCCCCCAATCGCATTATTGCAAAGAACCCGGCTGCCAGCTACTTTCCATGGCAGTTTTATGCGCTCTCCCCCAACAGTTTTTGTTATACTTTTCCCTTTGCTTTTGTGAGTCGAGTCTTCGCCCTTTCAATAATGAGGGAAAAAAGTACGAGCTTTGAATTTCCAAATGATACACGGCGGTGGAAAAGCATGAAAATGGAGCTGCAGACAGATAGAAAGACGGACACTAAGCCCCGGCAAAGGAAGTGGCAAAAGCAAAGTTTGAAAAGTGGACGTCGAAGTGGAAAAGGCAAATTAAATTATTTCTCATGAAAATGCAAGACGCGCCGGCCGTTCTAAAATTGAAAAGGCGAGTGCGGGCGGAAGTGAAACTAAAATGCGTTGCGCGTTTGAAAATTACAATTAAATTGACTTTGCCGGCGAAGCGATAAAAGTAAATTAGCATAATTCAGAGTCGTCTTCCTCGTTGTTCTCCCCGCCAATCGGATCGAAAGCTTATCCAGTTGCAAGACCCGGGCCTGGGAGCGGACACAAGCGCTGCATACTTTCAGGTGCGCACTGCTGCTTATCCTGTACCTTGGAGATGGCTTTTGTTATTAATGCCACTTGACAGCTTTTCGCCCTGTCCACTTGAAGTTACTGAAGTGGCCGGGTCACCTGCAGCCCTTCTTCTCCTCCTTCTTATCCCTTTTCTTCCCACCCATCTACCTTGCAACGCATTCTTTTTGCTTACTTGTTTTAAACTTAGGGTGATACCATGCTACTCAGCGGTGACACCGACCTGGCTATTTTATAGTCGCTTAAGCCCCTTAAATATTTTAATGATTTTTAAAAAATTTCAACGGATCTAAAATAGTTTAATTTATTAATATGTTTGTTAAAATTAAATTAAATGTAAAGATTAACCTCAAATCAGTAACTCAGCTCTGGGCATAATATCATAAGTTGAGCACTTCAGACCTGAATTATACAATAATCTATATATCAAGTATACAAAAAATCTCAGAAAACCTATCGCTTTTTTAAAGATAATTTTCGTATCTCTTAATAAGCCGGAATACTACCTTAACTTTTGCCAGCTTAATAAACTGCATTGCCAGGCAGTCAGCGATGGTTTCGGGGCCAGGAACAAAGCGTAAAATGTGAATAGACTGAAGAACTGTACAACTGTCGCCGGCGGGGGGAGTAAAGAGTGGGCGATGGGCGTTGGGCGGTGGATTCAGGGGGCGTGCCGGGCATGCAAAAAACAAAAGGCAGCAAGCGTGTCCTGACTGGGTAATTGAAAGCAACTTTGCGACGTTGCCCGCATGGAATTGGCTACAGTCTCATTTTTTTTGTCGAGCAGCTACTGCTGTTTCTGTTTCTCCCCTTTGTTGTGAGTTCTCGGGGTGCATGCGGAAATTGAAATGTCAAGTGTGCACTGCCATGTGTGCTCAGGCACTCCTGCTTTTCCCGCTTTTCCCAGCCTCGCTCGCTTTCCCAGCCCCCGCAGCAGTCGCGGCATTCAAACTGGGCTTAATGGTCTCGAGGCTGGCTTAAGCGCATCAGCTGACGCTGCCATTGATGGGTTTAATTGTTGGAAATAAACGAAGGACCGCCGGCCCAGGAACAGAGGCTGTGATTCATTAAAAGGCTGAGACTATCAAACCTGTTCCCATTTGCGATTGTTTTTAAAAAGCCAGCGATAGCGATTAAAAACCGATTTTAATTCCGGGTTTTCAGGTTATTAAATACAGGCACTTCTTGGTATTCAAATAACACAGGTTCCTTTTCTAACTTTATGTCTATTTTAAACACCAGATTTTAAAGACTTAAGCATTAATATAATTGTCTCCTTAGTTTAAAGTGTATTTTTACGAATTTTAATTCCTTTCAGCTATACTTTCCGATTTTTCCTATTTTAAGCCATTCAAAGGCAAGTCTATCCCAACCGAGAATCTGTCTGGAATTTTCGAATAAACTGCACCAGAATGGGAATCGAGAACGGGACTGTGGAGTACCTAGTGCCCATAATGTGTTTGTGGCTATCTGACTGCTGTCGGCTGGCCGCCATTTGCTGTTTGCTTAATGGAAAATACGTGCTTGGGCATAATTGGATTTTTGCTATTTTTGTTGCCATTCGAACAGAGATGATCGCAAAAAACACATACTATGTGGAGCACTTGCGCTTCGTCCATGATTTAAAAATGTTTTGCATGGCTAGCGCTAATGGTCTTCAACAACAATTATAAACGTTTTGCGCACAAATGCGAACTGAATGAACCGCACTATGAGCGGCTAACTGGGCATGACGGAAAGTGCCCAGATATCACGTATCCGCTGATAATTAAATTGTATCGTCCTGATGGTAAATTAATTCAATTTTATTTCAGCAAGCCCTGCTGCCAGCCGTGGCGGCAAAGAAAGCACTTAAATCTATGTGGGCCAACGACACCTCCCGAAGATACAAATGAAAAAACGTACAAACAGTCGAGGCTGCCGAAATGATAAACGAGAGCTGGCAGGAAACTTTTGTTTCTTTTTTTTCTTGGGGACGAGAGAAAGGAAATTGCCAAGATTGAGATTATACTTCAAGAATTATTTAGCAACGGGAGCAAAACTAGCGGCGTATATTGAGCGGAAAAGTGAAAATATCGGAAAGAAATTTTAGTGTACCGAAACAATCAACTTGGACTTCCAAATAAATCTCGAAACAAAGTTTAAAAAAATGTATATTTAGAATAGAAAACAGTGTTTTACATATCAAAAAATTACTTATGTATATTTAGGGTTTGTGGTAAAAATAAATAAAATTACAGCAGAAATTATATTAATAATTTAAATATAGATAATATAGATATAGACTTTTAAGGAGATTTTCAAAATATTTAAAGTTATCGATTTTATTTAAATTGTTAAATAAGAACTTTCCTAAAATGGAAACCTAATTTATTTATTTAATAGTATAACTTATTGTATTATGTGTATTTTTATTATATAAATTTAAAAATGTTTAACAAAATAATAAATAGGTTTGAGTTTAATGGGTAAATAATTATATTTCTGTGTCACAACCCTTAGCCTTCTCTGAGCCACAAAAAATTCCTTGCTTCCCATCTTAAACGAAAAACAAATATAATATTGTATTGTTTTTTCCCCCTACAGCGAAAGGTGCCAGCAATTGATGGGACAACTCCTGTGGCGGTTTCCGTTTGATATGCGCAACTTTTATTTGGTTTGCCGTGAAAAATAAACCTGTCTCGCTCCGCTGACTTTCTTTTCTCGCACTTATTTCGACTTGCTACGGCCCTTATTGCAATTTACTGACTCCGCACGTGACAAACGAGCCGCACGTTTCGCTCATTGTACGCGACCTGCTGCGGATCACACATACGCACCGTTGCCAGCCGTCGTGTTTTCTGCTGGTGCTCGTTTAAGCCAGTTGACTAAACGAGCAGAAATTCTTTTTGTCAGTGCAAGCACAGGCATTAATTTGAAGCTTGAGGCGAGTCGGTCGTTCGGTCATATTGCAAATAGATTTTATCCGACGCATTAATTAAAATCATGGACGAACGATGCCAAAATCACAATAAGGGGAGGCAGAAGACATGATGGAGATAAATCACAATGGAAAATTAGTTAGCATGTTGAGCATGTTTGATATTATAGCAACAGGCTAGCATATACACAAAAACGGCACTTGTAATATGTTCTAGTAACGTAGCATCTCTAAACTAAAATCAGATATAAGAATTATATATATTACAGTGTAATTTATTAACATCAAGGGAGATAAAGATTATTATAATAATTTATGATTAATAATATTCCATTTTATTATTCAAATTTGTTAGCCTTTTATAAATCCGTTAAATAACTTCAGTATATTTTGCTATTTTAACCGAAATTCAATTTTTCCCTCCAGTGCATCTTGTTTACTCTTGGCTATTCAATTTATTTTGGCCTGGAGAAGACACACGGCACTGCAAACAGGAATCAGCATATTTTGCTAAGCTGTCGAATAAGAGAACACACATATGGCAGATTGTTATTTGTTGTCTGTTTGTCTTGGCACTGCCAATGTGAGTCGAAAATCATTAATTTGTATTACGGATTGCAGCTGCCGAATACTAACTACGTGCCCCGGGCGCCTTCGGCAAGCTCACAGAAACATTAAAGGCGTTAAATGTCGCACTAATAGTCACGTTGCCTCGGCCCCGAATCCAATGGCAACGGAGCGTCCAAATAAAAATGTTGCCGTATCTGGTGTTGGCCCGGGAAAACCCTGAAATTGGCCCCACTATCCCAACCGGAACGTGTGAATCGCCGGATATGAAGGGAGATGGCTACCGCTAAAGGATGCTCGGCACAAAATTCGGGAGCAGGCGACGTGTCTCTGAAATATATTACCAAGCCTAAAACTGAGGCGAAACAAGAAGAAATCGCCGGAGCAAAACGGGCTGCCAGCAAGATGGGATTACAAAATGGAAGATATCCAGACGGAATTGTTCTAGATATTGAAAAAGAGGTCAGTGAGACTTTAAGCCATGGATTAGCGCAGATGAGCTTAAAGTGCTTCGGAATGAATATAGTAAAGGCGAAAAATCTGTACAAAATCTTACCCTTAATTTACAAGGATAAAATAAATGGATAAATAAATAGAGGATATCAATATTTATCCTATTAATTAATTTCAGCTATCTTGCAGTTCTTAGCCTTTAATCTTATTTATATACTTTTTTATGCCTGAACACATTTTTCGTTAGATATTTTTAATACATATTTGGAGTGTAAATATATATATTCGGCAGGTTTGTATTGTAGCGAATTAACACTTAAAAATAGAACTATTTATTGTGTCGATAGATAAGATTAATGCTTGCCCCTCTCCGTAAGTCTAAAAACCCAGCTATGCTAGAATTGAGTCAGTCATAAGCGCTTTGCAGAATCGGAAGCATGGCTAAGAGTTTTTGGAGGTTTCTTATTCTCTGCTTTGTCCTGGGGCTTTGCATGAGTCAGCAGGTGAGTGAAGTGGTTGAGTGTTTCTAAGCTCCTGGGCTGTTAGTTCCTGATAAGCCGCACTAATCAGACAAGAATTGTTTGTTTGCTCGTCTGATTAGCTTTCCACACTCTCCGACTTTCCGGTGGCACGTGCTGAAAAAGATTACTATACTGCCGGGGTGGTGGAGTTCCGTCATTCGGAGCTCAGTGTGACGGAGAACGTGCAGGCCTATGTGGAGATCATTCTCTCTGCGAATGCCAGCGCCACGGACATCATTGTCTTTCCGAAGGGCACACTGAATGACTGGGATTCCATGACGTTTGTACCGAATCCCGCAGACGAGATTGCTCCCTGCCTAATCGATCCCAATGAGTTGATGAGTTGAGGAGTTGATCACCTTTGAGACGGACTTCGGAGTCACCTTTGGACAGTTTATCTGCTTTGATATTCTTTTCTACACGCCAGCACACCAGCTTATCGTGGAGCAGGGAGTCACTGATTTTATCCTCCCGGCCAAGTGGTTCTCCCAGTTACCATTTCTTACAGGTGAGTCAGAGAGGCAACTCCTTAGAAGTCGGTGATCATACCTTTTACATGGACCTAACCCTCCCTTTTCCCAAACCAGCTGTCCAAGTGCAAGAGGGCTGGGCTTACTCCAACGATGTGAACCTTCTGGCAGCCGGAGCCAGTGGTCCTTCGGTTGGTAACAGTGGATCCGGCATCTATCACGGCCGCAGCGGTGCCCTAAAAAGCGTGATGAGGCAGGACTCGGGAGAGCGAACCATCTACGTAGCACAGGTACCGAAGTACACGCAAAGCAAGTCTTTCCACAAGAGAGCGAGGAGGGATACTGCACTACAAACAAGAACACCCCGTCAGGTGGCGAACAGCTCAAGCTACTTGATGAAACGCGACGACCTGGAAAACTACGAGACTGACCTACTTCAGTTTGACGAGAGAGCCAGTGGCAATGTTAGCCGGACTCTGTGCCAGGGCAGCTTCTGCTGTCACTTCGACATCTCTTGGAGATCAGCATTTGTGGCTGGGAGTGGCAGCTTCTACAGCTACCGGCTGGGCACCTACGAGGGCTGGCGCACAAACGACACTATGGACGCCAACTACATCCGCAACTGTGCGCTTTTCGCCTGCTCGGGTCCCACGATTGGGGACTGTGGAAGGCTTTTGGACTCTGAGGGAGCGGAACAGCACTCCCAAGTGACCTTCACACGGCTGGCGATCGAGGTCACCTACCCGAAATCGCGGGAGTTTCTGCTTAGCCCCAACTCCTTGCTTAATAACCTATTTCCCTTGGAGCCCAGCCAGTTTGAGTGGTCGCAGAAGAAGCACTCCGAGGACAGGTAAGTTATCTTAAGACCATAATTTCTTCATACGTACTTGTAACTTTCCCTGGTACAGTTACCAGCACGAGGTTCGCTTTGCCTTGCGCGAATCACTGGAGTTGAGCAACCTGCTGACCTTTGCTGTTTATGGGAACTACTATGACGACGAGTGCACTTTTGGTGTGGGCAGCGAGGAGGAGCAACAGGCCTGCGGTTACAGGAGCAGCTCCAATCGGATAGCGATTCTTGGAGGATTTCAGTTAATATTCCTGGCTAACCTGGTACTCGTCTTTTCATATCAATAAAGTCTTTTCGAATAGTTTCTAGCTACAGTCTTTGGGATATTCTTTTCTCGGTGTCCGGGTCTTGCCAATTTGAATGCTTCTGCAATTTTATCCGAGAGTGTACCATAAAAATGATCTTACTTTTTCGACATCCTGCGCTTTAGTTTGTGCGCCGTCGTATGGCTTTAATGTCTAAATGCTACCCAGCCACATAGTTGCTGCTGCCGCCTCCCAGTTTTCGGGTTATGCCGGGAAAACCCAGTACACATAAAAACATCACAGGAAAAGGCGAAACAACAAAAAAATATAAGAAAAAAAATGGGGGGAAAAAGTGTGCTGGTCATGTCTTCAATCAGCGGCGCAGAGCCTGAGAAGGTGATGGAGGAGGTGGCAAGGACGTTTTGCACTAAATTGAAATACTTTTTACGACTTCCGGTGTTTTGCTGAGCTGCCAACATTGCTTTGTATTGCAAGGCACAGTGTGCAAGATTGTGTGTGTGTGTGAATAAAGTATTTTGAGAGTTTGCTACATGACAAATAACTGCTTATGTATGTGGTTCTTCACCGCCTCTCTCTCTCATTTCCTCACACATGCGTCTAACCATTCGCTGCTCGGGGCCGTAACAACAATGTGTCTTCGTTTCCGTCATGGCTGCCATTTCCGGCTAGCGAATTTCAGCACTGTTCCCCCACCGAACATTTATTAAAAAAAAAGGCAAATCCAGCCTGCACAAGGAAAAAACTCCTTTCGAATAAATTTTGTCTGTATCTAAAAACTGTATGTTTAAAACTAAAAAAAAAAGAAACAAAAATGGAGTAACTAAATAAATTAAAAAAATTAATCTACTTAAGTCCCATTGGAGCGGAACACTATGAATACAAACAATTATTATCAGAGATTCGGAAATCGCCTCAACCCGTTGAAAAAATGGCTCCACTCAGTAAACCGTACTCAGGAATATGAAAGAACGATCTCTCTCAAAGTTAATGAAGAGCTCTCTCAGCGTACAGCTAAAGTCTTCTCTCGTTCGCTACTAAGTGTTTTTGCTTCTGGTTGGGTTTTAGCTAGTGTTTAAGATAGAGAGGATAGGACAGCCTCATTAAAGGCGGCCTCCAGAAAGAGGCGAAGCATGCTCTCTCTCGAGAGACTTTTAATTAAAACAGAGCCCAACTATTAGAGATCTGATTATAAATATAAAAATTAAGCTTCAAAACAACAATTTGAACATGTTGAAAGTTAACTTAAAATCTATTTATTATTATTTTAGAAGCATATAAAAGAACTTTGATGCAACTACTAATACTTAGTATTTTTGCTCGGTGCAAGTGAGGCTCTCAGCATGTATGGGCCCATCCGTCCGGAGCTGGCCATAGCGAGTGTTGGCTGGTGTATGTGTGTCTACGGGTAAATTGATTGAAATGACCAGCGGCGGATGTGAGCCGAGCTCGAAGCTCGGAGATCTGGCGCCCCAACGGAAGGACATCAACTGCTGCTTGTTCATTTCGCCTCTGCCTCTTGGCAGAGAATGTATCTTGTAGGTCGGAGGTTGTATTTTGTATCTTGTAGCTCTTTGGCTCATTGCAAGCGCCCGCCGCCCGACTTTTATTTTCATTTGTCAGGCAGTTTATTGCCTGCTCGGCTCTGTTGATTTTCTGTTCGCTTTGTCGGCACTTTCCGTGGGCCCCGAAAACACCATATACATATATATTTTCTCTTGCTTTTATTTTGTTTTTCTTTTTTCCGTTTCCCCCCACCGGCCTTTTCCTATTTCTCTTTTGTTCTGGGCCCAAACTTAGCTGTCCAATTTTCATGATTGCCATTGATGTGTGTGGGGTCGTCGGTCGGGGCTTTTGCTGTTTCAGTTGTTTTCCTGTTTCCGGTTGCCTGGTAAATACCCATCATTACCATCCGCTGGACACCAGCTGAGACTTGGATTAGGGACCAAGTTTCGACTGCTTAATTTGTTTGGAATTTATGAGCTTTGATTGCTAGCGGGCTGGCAGCCTTGTAGTTGTGCTAGAAAAGATTTGTCCGCAAATTAATTAACGTTCGCTGCCCCTGTTCTCCTTTGTCAATTTATGTTAACTACCACCGCCGAATGTTAGGCTCCATTTGGGAGTTTATCCGCCAAGCGGACCACGCCCACAACTACAGCAGCTTCTGCTGCTGCGACTGTGTTTTATGGATCAACAAGAAAATAAACAAAAAATAATGGCAAAACTTTATCGTGCCCTCTACCGACTGCAGAGGCGGAAAACTCAATTGAAAAGTTTGCTGTTCATTTCCGGGTGCGAAAGCGGAAGCCAGGGCCCGGTAAAACGGGCCTGGGAAAAGGGATGGACCGCGCAGAGAACTACCGGAAACGGGAGGTGTCGGCCGACAGGGAAATGCATTTGAATCTAATATGGCGTTCAGTTTTCTGTTGCCAGAGTTCAAGCGACAGTTTCAACTATTCGCTCTCTATCTTTCTGTCTCTTTTTGTATTTGCGACTCTCTTTCCTTCTATTTTATTCTGTCGTGCCACTCCTTGCGTGTATCTAGTTGTGCATAAATTAACTTTTTCGCTTTTTATTCGCTTTTAATTCACTTTTTGCGCGGACATCGTCGACGTCATTTAGCTCGTTCTTGGCGCTTTGTTAATTCGAAAAGTTTAATAATTTTACTTTTCAACAACTCGTGCTCGCACTGCAAAAACGGAGCAACAAGTGCTCCAGCTGGCATAAAGATATCCTGCCCTAACCCCGTCCTCCCCAAGCTGCTTTGCATATTCAAGTGGCGCATTTTCGGAGGGTATATCCTTTTGATGACTCATGGGGTCGGAACTGGAGCCGCGGAGTGTCCTTTAAAGTCGACGCATGGCGAAACTTAACTTTAGCGTCTGGCAGCCTCCCTAGGAAAATGATAAGACACAAATACGTATATACAATTCAAGATTTATACAGCGAGTTGGGTTTATTTATTAAAAATAAAATTATTTAATAAGCAACAATGAAAAATAGTATGGCTTGGAGGTCTGGTTTATCATTAAACAATGTTGGAGATAGTAGGTTTCATTTATACTAGAATTAGATCTCAAAATTATAATAAACACAAACATTTATATACGTTTGGGGATTATTTGTTTTCCTCTACTGAGTGTCCTTTAAGACTCCCTTTGCTAGTTGCATGGCAGTTGCTTATCCAGTTTGATCCATCAGTAAATGAAAACACTTGACAAATGTGCTAGCTCTGACAGCCTGATCCATAAATGCCAGCCACTGACCACACGAACGCCCTCGTTCGCTGGCCACTCAAGTTAATTCAATGCGAAAGTCTCACACATTCCCATAAAACCAACAAGCAAGCACTTGAGCCTTAAAGAGGGGGAACAGCAACCGAACCAGGAGCGGGAGCAGGAACTGGAGCTGGAGAAGGAACAGGAACAACTGGACCAAGGGCAATGGCAGTGGAAGTGTATGTGGAGCATCTGCTGGCCGGAAGTGCCTGCCACTTGTGTAAGTGTCGCGTGTTGCATTTGTTGCTGTCCCGCTCATGTAGTGGCACTCGTTTGTGTCGCCTCTTGCCACTTTTTATTGTGCTCATAATTTGTTGGAGTTAGGACAGCAACCACTTGGCACTGACAGCCTGCGAGTGAGGGAGTAGTCCTCACACTTTAAATAAAAACATGGACTCTTTAAAATGCATTAAATATTTAATATTATTATAAAATAGTATATAATTTTAAATGTATATTATTTAACTGAATATATGTCATATTTTGGAAGAAGTTTTTGTTAAAAAAAATAGTTTAAGGGGGTTTTCTATACACAGACATTTCAAGACATCTCACAATATAATATTTCCTAAAAGCCTTAGCATATTAAACCCTTTTCTTAATACAGAAAACCCCTGAAACTGTATAGATTTTGTTTTTGTGTTCCCTAAACCCTTGACACTTTTCATAATTTTTGTGCTCGCTCAATTTTCTACCATCATTCTGACCCGATTGCCTTGCAACCGGGCTGGGCAACTGAGCAATCAGACATTGATTGGTTGATCCAGCAAACTAGATTCAGCCGAAGCCCAAAACTCAATCAGCAATTAGCCGTTTCGCCGAATCCAGAGTTCATAATTCAAAATTTTGCGCACGCAAATACACAAATGCATCCGCACTAATTGAAATTTATGGCGATGCGGTTGAGTGGTGTGGTGCTAACTTTTTCCCCTCACATCAGGTCGCATTGGAGGCGACCAGAAAATATCGCATCATGCAATTGCAGCACAGAGGGACAACAATGAAACCGACTGTAACAACAACGACGACTACAGCAACGATCATGATGATGATGATGAAGTGGGGCAGTGCAGCAGATAAAGCACATAAAGCACAATACATTAGCGTCCAAGTGCACGGTTTCCGGGAGTAAACGAGCTCGAGACCGTTGACAGGCTGAATTAACGATTGTCCAGCTCTCCAATTGACCATCCCATTTCCTCATTCACTGTCCAGTGGGCAACCAACCAACCACTCGTCCTTTTAGTCCACATTCTTGTATGTACATGTTCACATGCGAAGCCATTGCATCGCTTAAATTCCAATATATAATATTTTATTGATTTATGCAAATTTCTTTCCAATAATAAGAGTCACATTGGCTCATATTGACGAAAGGGCCTTTATTACATCGTTGATTGAACGGTAAAACAAAATATAATTTGAAGATAATATTATTGGGCTTATTTATCCATGTTGACGAGGGCTTAGCTATTTTTTGCTCTCAACGAAAAAGTATATATATTTTGGTGTTATTATTAAATATTTTAGAATTTTGCAGCTTTATAGTTTATTTAGGAAGTAGACTTAAACATCATAATTATATAGAATATGATTTTATCTTATGGGAGCGTTGCCACTATAACAGTATCGCATAAATACGATATACAATTAAAAAAAACATTTTAATATTACATTTAACCAGTGAACGCTTACATTTAGTTAATTTATAATCATGAAATATTTCATCACGTCAGAATTATTTGCTTTTAATTCATCACGTCAGAATTATTTGCTTTTAACAAGGAAGTTGGCCTATCCTATTCCTATTCAGAGAAACCTATTTTTACGGTCCTGCCATAATCCTTGCGCACAGCTGATGACCATTTGTTTATGCATTGATAAAGGGAATGCTCACTTGGCACCGCACACACTCATACATTAATACAAACACAAACACACTCAAGCATTCACGCTAAGCAAACACTCCGAGCTCAGCGAATATGTGGCATACTTTTCGTCTCTTGCTATTTTCGCGTGGCCTTTGCATATTAAGTTTATGTTTTATCGTTTATTGCGCACACTGACACAGGCATAAACGTATATTGCCCACATAATTTAACAAACATTTTCATTTATATGCGCAGCTGGCTGTGTGTGTGGGCTTTCCTCTGTGCGGATGTGTAACATTTATGACCCGAGGACTGGTCAAGAAAATCCACACAGAGAAAAATAGTCATGAAAAATGCAGGTACTATCAAACGCTTATGTTATATACCTACTGTTTCTTGCTGTGCAAAACTCAGGACATGAAGCCAGTTCCAGATGGCCATCGGACTTGGGGCGCACATGCCCACCAATGAGGCGAACTTAATGATTATTGCATTTGTTATTTTTATTTATTTATATTTATTTATCTGCCCGACCGCCTTGGCCGTGGGCACTCGCCTTTGTTTTCGCCATTATTTTTATGGCTCAGGCAGTCTCAGCCGACTTCCGCAGACTTCGAAGCCCATCCAAAGGACGCTGACCACTCCATTTGTATTTTGTTTCGGTGGGTTTAGTCGCGCATATTTCCCTGGCTAAGCGGCTTAGCCCGGGAGCATCGACATTTATTGCCGTCAACTAATGTCTTGTACCCATTTGTTGGGCATTTAAGCCTGGCCCCGCCAGTACTGACCACATTCAGGGATTCCCGTATTCTATCCTGGGGCCGGTCGAACAATGAACCCAACGGATTTTAACGCCACTGACCTCTTTTTCGGGGAGCAGCAGGAGCTTATAAATGCCAAGAACAAATGAGCAAAAATTGCACATCCGACCGAGCATCGAAGAGGATAAAGCGGAATTGCAGGAGACAACTTGGATGGACTTGGAGTCCAGTGCCAGTCGTCGCCATCTTGGGGGGCAGTCAAAATACTGTTTGGGCAAAAAGCACAGAGGCGAGTTCCCCAAGTACGGACTCATATTTCCAAATCCCCGCCCATCGTCACTCCCCATAAAAATACTTGATGACAGTGGCAGAGATGTCTCGGTTACGGGGTCTGTGTGCTCTTCTCCTTGCCATCCGGGATATCATTTGGTGTAGTGTCTGCTGGTGTATTTTTAGTATTTCCTTTTTGTTCTTCTGTGCAACCGAAATTGGCTTAAACTGTTGCAAGTTCATAAAACAAACAACGAAATTTGAAAAGTTGCAAGTGCCAGCCGCACTCGGGAAACTTTTCCATGGTGCCTGAACTTGAAATTTACGTTAGTTAAATTATCAACTTCGGCGTCTGGCAAAAAAAAAACTTTCATCACAAAATGAAGTCTATCCTTTATGCGATTATTTTGAGGAGTTTTACCGTCTGGCTGAGTAAGCGGAGAAGTCTCTGTTTAAGCCAGTCAAAGCCAATATACTTAAAGTACAAAAGCAGCAAAAGGTACAAAAGCAATGTATACGTTAATAATTGAAATTAAATTGAAAAAAAGGAAATAACTTTTTTAACGTGGAACTTTTAAAAAGTATTTTTTACTTTAAGTTCGCTATATAAGTTTTTTTCCCCAAAGTGGGATAAATATGATTTAAAAAGGCAATAAATCTGAAATGAAAAAAAATTTAGGAATACTTTGATTTGACTCATTTAATTTGAAGCTTTACCATATAAAAATACCTTGAAGTGTAATGCATAAATGTAAAAATATGTATTTTATTCATGAAGAAGGATAACTGGAAATTGGTTAATAGTTAAATTGGCAAATCTAAATTACTCATCATTACTAAATTCTTGAATACGAATTCTGATACTCATATAGAAAATTGTCTATAAAATAACTATCCTTTTTCTAAAAAAAATTAATGTGGAAATACAATAGAGTAAACTGCCCTCTTAAAAGTGTATTTTATTCAGAGAGCAGTGCGCGCATATATCTCGCTATTATATGGGCCCCATAAATCGCTTAAACTCACGAACTTCGCGCCTTCCCCAGCCCAGTGCCACCAGTAATAAGCGTCATGTGTGCAATTTTGGCTTAAGATGACCAACAAAGTAGCCGCAAAAAGTCTTCTAGCGTGTTAAGCGGTTTAAGTGTGAAACATTGTTGGACCGGCTCCAGTTTATTGGATTTACCCACACTGTCATGAGGAGAAATTATAGTCAACTGCTGGCGGACTTTGCTTCACATTTAAGCCGCTTAGCCAGCGCAAAGTCAACTACAAATTACAACTTACTATATAAGTTAAATCAACATCAGGCAATTTAACGTCGCTGAAAGTGAAGATCCATTTTATACGCAGTTGGCTAATTTGTACACGAGCTTACATGTCGCCGTATTTTCTTCCTTTATTCATTTACAAACATATTCCTGGCTTCATTCACGTTGTATTAAACTAGACGTTAATAGTTATGAATATATAACAAAACAATTTATAGGTTCACAAATTGAGTTTATAATTGTGTGTGTGTGTGGATGTGTGTATCTGTGTTTCTAGTTGTGTTATTGCCAACATTTTCAGACTAAATAGCGATCGTGGTCAGGGAATTGATAGCGGGATGGCAGGTGGTGAATGCGGAGGATGGGACCAAGCGGGTCTGTAAATACTTCTCAAGCGGTACCGAATCCACGAAAACTACTTTAGAATAAACTAGATTAAATATGCACACGCACACGGATGTGTATATTTGTATAAATATAGAGGCTGTGTCGTAGAGTTAGTTCTATTCCTGATTCAGGTTCTTGATCACGTAATTAACAATGAGGGCAAATATCGCAAAGCAGATGATGATCACCAGGTTGGAATACACGGACTGCCAATTCATATACGAATTGCGGGCACTGTTCTGCAGCGCCGCCGCTCCGTTGGCCAAATCCGCCTGCCCCGCTCCTCCGCCATCGATACCATCCGTGCCGTTCTGAGGATGGGCTCCACCAGCACCACCCGCCGCCACGTTAGCATCAGCCGCCCCCAGGGCAACGCCATTGGCCAGGCCATTGGCACGCTTCGCACCGCTCGAAGTGGATGCAGCGGCACCCGCAGCTGCAGCTGCAGCCGCCTGAGTGCCCTGCAGACGTTGCTTGATCTCATCGACCATTTCGGGAAACAGCTCACAGAAATTTGTGTTGCGCAGGTTAAATGCTAAGGATTTTTGAGCAAACATTTGCTTGTCATAGTTCGACGACTCGATTGATCCCAGCGTGGGTGTGCTCTCCAGCTGCAAAAATAAATTGTTTTTAATCATTTATACTGCGTGACATAGGACAGAGATTTTTACCATAAAGCTCAGCAAGCCTGTCAGTATGGTTCCCACGCACCAAGTTGGATTCCAAGTGTCGGGATGGAAGTCTATAAGAGAAAGTGTTGATTATGGTTTACTCGAAGGAAATTTATTTAATTCTATTATTATTATTATTAGTTTATACATAAAAAATCAAATTTCTAACGATTATTAAGATTTCAAAGTTTCACATTATGACAAACATAATCGCAAAAAACAAGTGATAATACCATTTTTCAACGCCTTTCTAGTACATTAAAGATAAGACAAGAAACACCTCTATTATTTGACTTCATATATAAAAAACGATTGTAACCGAAAGAGGCCCAGAAGAAACTTTAAAGCTCTCATTACTATAGAAAATGTATAATTTTCAAACAAGTACAAGAAATGATGCTAACTTCACAAGCCGAAGCTCATCAAATTGGAAAAAGTGAAAAGGAAAACTAACACGAATTATATAAAACATATAAACATACCATATCATTTCGGTTTTAATTTACCTATCATACTATATTTACAGTTTTACAGTTACAATGTTACATTCACAGTTTTTCATTTTCCTCTACATTTAACGAAAGTTAAAACCGAAATAATATATAATGGCCAAATCTCTGAGCAGATAAAAATAGGTTGAAAAACAGCGAAATTAAAATTATTTTTAATAAATTTATTGAACGGTCCTATGGCAGCAACATATATGATCCTAATTTGATAAAATGCAACCGAAATTCAAGAAGTTTCCCCAAAATTCTCCGATCGTTCCTATGGCAACTATATGATATAGTCGTCCGATCCGTATACTTATATTATATATTTAGATAGCTTCAAAACTGAGGGACAAGTTTGCGTAGAAAAGGTCAGATGGACAGACATCCAGATCGACTTTCGCATCAAATATGGATACAGTAAATAATAATATTTTCAAGATCGTATTTTGCGCAAGCAAAAATTATTTTTTCTCAATATATTTTCAAGATATGTTCTGCAAACAAAAAAATTAGGACTGGCACACATATTTTATGATTTCTTATAAAATTTCCGAAATTTTGTTGAATTACACATTCTAAAACGGAAATTAAAGTAAAATTAAGTTACTCCTTAATAAGCATAAACACAGTATGTAGCTTATACCACTTTTTTTGTTTTGGGCGCGTGTAACACGCCCACCTCCCACTTAACCGACAGAGTGGCGCAGCCGTGTGACGTACGGTACGATTGCGTTCTAGATAGACGCATGAGAAGGAAAATATACGAAAGTTAGGTTTTAGGTTCATGCAACATTACGAGCTATTTCCACTAGCGATACAGTTATGAGGTGAGGGAGGCTCTCAGGTCCCTCTATGGAGTCAAAGAGGAGGTTGTAATCGGTACATAAGACCCTAAAAGGTTCAAGTAACTCAAACTCCCTCCTACAGTGATTTATTGCTAAGGGGATAAAGGTTCTAGATGTTAGTCGAGGAACGTGGGAGTTGAGCTGTCCTAGCAAGAACCATATTCCGAAATAGGACGAACTAACGAAGTAAAGATAAAGATTCTAAAGACCTCACAAGATTAATTGAATTATATTTAATTATGTCTGAAAGCGCCTACCACGATTTAAAAAAGTTTTACGACTTAATAAGGATGCATCTGTTTTACCTGATATGCTCAGACAAAGCCTCGTGTTGGTCTTGAAGCGGCCGTTCGGCGTCAGCATGTAGATGGATGGCGGCTTGAAGGGGAACTCGCGCGGGAAGAGCAGTGTGCCGTGATAGTATCCGCCGTAGTAGGGCGAGTCCTCCGGCCCCTTGACGCAGTAGTGCCATTCGAGGATATTGTTGGGCAGTGGCTCCGCGGTGATGTAAGGTAGCGGGTCCCGCTTGAGGCGCATGTAGTCCTGCTTCATGCGCGAGACTGCCGTGGGCTGCTTGCGACCGCCGGAAGCCGACGAAGAGGACATTATTCTGTCTATAACTTTAGACAGCTAATAAAAAATAACGACACGCCGAAAATTTAAAATGTAGTGAACACAACTG
>JAEIHY010019240.1:0-25600 GCA_018904565.1 Drosophila tsacasi
TCCTTCACTGCGTTGCAAACTTCTGACTAAAATTATAATACCCTGCATGGGTATAAAAATGGTGTGGGTAAACCCAATTTTTATAAATGCTGTGGTGCCGCCGACTGAAATCGGTTTAGAATAGGTGACAGCGTCATGCAATATTTTCAACAAATTAGGAAAATTACACCAACAGTGAAATTAGCTTGAAATTGATAAGATCACGAATAAAGAGTAGGATGATGATTTGGATTAATAAGCGGGGAAATCCAAACACCGGTAGAACAAAAGTTGTTTAGGTCGTTTAATATAATGAAAGTATTTCTAGGAAACTAAAACAAACTTATATTATTGAATATCTTTTAAACGGTCTCTGATAGATGTGATTGTGCGGATTTTATAAGCCAAAATCAAATATAAACTATTTAAAGCCAAATTATTTCGACTTTTAGCTGCTTATTAACAATATATTATATATAGTTTAAATAAATGAAAATGACTCATTCGCTGTTAAAAAAACTTCTGAATAAAATAACAATACCATGCAAGAGCATAAATAGTCATTTTCAATTTATAACAAAGTGTTTTTTCAAAAATAAATAAATAAAGAAAGTAAAATAACAAAAAATAATAATAAGTGACCGATCTTTTCTATGACTGCTTACGGATACGATTCCAAGATGAACCTAATTTTAGCCGAAGCAGCAACAGTTGTCGCTTGAACCATGGAATTTTCCATGTAAGCATTACGATGCGATGTCAACATGAAAATATTCCACTGGACAGTAATACGCATAAATCAGAAAGTCTTATCATATCCGGTCAGATTCGTCAGCTAGTACAGCCCTTGCTGTGGCTTTTCACAGAAATAAATAAACACTTACAACAAATAAGTGTTATTTGTATGACTCTGTACATTGCCTTTAAAATGTGCAGCAATGTATAATCGGATATGTGATAAATAGCTTCAGGCCCAAAATGCAAATTAAATTGTTACAAAAAAACATCGATAAAACATGGATATTTTAAGCTTTTCCGACGAACCTACATTAACTTTACAGCCTTGTCCCTCTGACCCACAGGATTGCTTGTACGCAAGGGTATTTGCAGACAACCTCTTAAGGTCCTTAACTATATTTGTTTTTTTTTTTTTATGTATTTCTCGCGTACATATAACATATGTATTCAATTATGTATAGTACATGGCTTTGTTGCTATTGTGGGCGTGGCCAAATAGGGAAGCAAACGGATATGGCTAAATCGACTCGCCTGCTTATTTGTGGTGTCGAAGACTCCGCCATCTTCCCCTTACATACGGTATCGGTTGGTACGTTACTCTATTTATAAAACCCTACTGGTACCGGATATATCCTTTAAAAATGCGACATATTTAACTTTTTTGATTGTGAATAATTATTGTATTGCTTTATATAGGTCAAATTTTAGTTGATAAGCGAAACTGCCGAAAACAAAACAAAAATGCACCAGATAAGATTTAAATTAAAAGCTAGAAAGCTCTGCTTTTTAACTATAAATTGCATATACTTTGTTGCCTAAAACAAGTGCATACGTAATTGTTTCACATTTAATTTGAAATCGCCGTTTTCTAATTACCCTAATTACAGCTTTTCTGACAACGAGTCTAAAGCCACATATACATATTTAAGTTGACCATAAATTAACATAATCAAATCTGATTACCACCTATTATATAATTAAAGGATAGCACGTGCTCTGACAATTTGATATATGGCCATTTTTTATTCGTCGAAGTTTTATCTGCCGCCAAGCTAGATAAGGCAATAATCGGTTAGAGGTTTTTCATTATGTGCAAATAAAACCATATAATGAGTCTTTAATCAAACCACGTTTTTCGGGCTTAACTTTGAGAGGCATGCAAACAGTTATAGAACTAATTGTGCTTTTACCAAACAACATTCAAAGTATATATATATTAATATATGTATATGTATATATATTATATATCAATTAAACTCAAACTCAAAGAAATGAGTTCAAAAATGTATTAAATTAAAAAAAAATATATAATAGTATTTTGGAATTAAGATAAGCAAATAATAGGCGCCGAGGATAGTTGATTTCGCTGTAATTGAGATGTTAACTGCGCAATGGAATCGAAGACATGTGATACGGTGACTGTCCAACCGCAACAAAGTAGTCCAATCCATCCGGTCGTATAATCTGGTCTATGTAGAATTTACTATTGAACACTCCAAGTGGCGCTCACACGCAACTCAAAAACGAAATAAACGAAATGACTAAACATCAAATTACTGATAAGGGGGAATAATGGAGGACGGCGACGGCAATGTACGAAGAAGTGATCCACGAGTTGAGATAAGATTCCACCTTCGAGAGCGAATTGCGAATCAGACAAGCAATCGCAAAATATGTAAGGAGAATGCGAGTAGATAAGAACCAAGCTATATGACCAAGCTATGTATATGGAAGTACCCGTCGTCTTGATCAGTTTATCGGTCAGTTAACTTCAAAAGGACTAAAACTTTTTGTTCAAATAAAAGGGTATCAAATATTTCCAAAAAGGTTTCACAAAATGTTGTGGAAAAGAGGTGACTTCTGAAAATATATTTCCGCGATCACTTGTTTAACTGATACTATTTATTACAAGCTTTTCTCAGACTAAATACGTTGCAGTACCAGTATTTATCAGAAGCTCATCAAATATATATTCAACAAATTAATAATGAAATTAACACGGGGATTTCTAGTCTAATTCATAAAGTTTTCATCAACCAAAACTGGGGTTTGTCAACATGTTTTTCCAACATGTCATCACTAATTCATCAATTTGTCTTCAAACTGTCATCAACTTTGTTTGAAGAGAGAAGCTGATTGCGCTAAAGAGTCGGTTTGATACGATTGACACGAATAAGAGTCCGATGCTTAGCAGATTTGAAGTCGATACTTTGATGCATACTAACAAGAAGGGAAGCTAACTTCTACAATCCAAATTTAATATACTCTTGCAGTTATTAAAAAACTCAAACTCTAAACAATATGCAATATAGATTTGATGGGGTCAATTTTGGTGAACATTTTTAAATATTTTTACTGACCTTGTACGAAACGTGTTGAATAACAACTATATCTATGTACAATTGTATGAAAAGTTTCATTCAGATAGCTCTAAAGCTGGGAGACTGTCTTGCTCGGCTATTGATAGTAATCAATAATAAATACCTTATAGCTTCGCAAACTTCACAAACTTCTGACCAAATATATAATATTTGTGCTTGTATTTGTTTTATTCGTGAACTGTTAATAATAAGTAAATTAGTAAATTAGGCCCGCCAACACCGTCGGAAGAGCTATTAAAATGATCACTGATCAGATGTAAGTTCTGGAGAGAGATGCTTGTACTTGGGAGTATTTTCAGGGAGCACACGTAAGTAAAAAGAAGATGCGATCAAACCACTCAAAAGCTCGCCGCAAAAACAATGCTTGTTTTGGAAATAACGTTTGCGAAACGCACACTTTCACAAGGTGCAACGCATTCGCTCTGGGTGCGTTTTCGTACCTTTTGCAGGTTGCTGGGCATCGTCCTCCGCTGTATTATTTATTGATCTTATTTGTCCACAAACACACGGGCACAAGCACAATAAGAAGCAGTAATCGCACGGTGGAACAAGTACAAGTACTTGTGCGGATTGTTGTTTTCAGCTTTTCGACGTCACTTGGTATTAAGTATACTTTGCAACAACAATCACAAAGTTGTACTGTTGTACACGCGCGGATCCAGGCACAGTTAACGGTCACAGTGCGTCCACTCGCGGGGACGATTTGGTTTCAACTACTTAACACTCGCTGGCTCCGATCGGCTCCAAGTCCGAAAGCTTCTGTTTCATGGGAGGGAGCAGCAGTAACCAGGCCGTAAGAGCGGCGCGAGGCTATCAGTTCTCGCTCTCCGTCATTTTTTTTTTTTTTTTTTTTTAATATTATCAGAAGTTTTTTTGCAGCACTTTGCTGGGGGGAATCCAGAAAAATACCGAAGTCATAATGTAAACCACATGAATATTCAGCTTTTAAAGATTTTGGTATTGAGGAAGAAAAAATTTCAGAAACAGTTCATTAAATCTAAAAATGTTACTTAAGATCTTTTTGTTGGGCTATGGCAGCACCTTAAATATGGTTTAGTGTCTATGGCTTATTTGTTTTTCACTGGCCTTTTTCTAGGCCAACGACGTTAAATTGCGTTTTTAAAATTGGGACGTTTACAAAAGCTTTTCTGGGATTTTCCTATAACTTGTGTGACCAGCGGCACGACCGCCCCAAAAGCTGTACTCGACGGTAAAGCTTTTTTGGCATACATGTTTTTTAATTTTATTAATTTTCAAATGGATGTTTCAGAATTTTCCAGAAGAGTATTTTAAGGTGTTAACCAATTTAAATAGAATTTTTACTATTGCATAGCATATGAGAAGTAACAAAAAAAGGGATTCGAATGTCAGTTTTATATGACAATAATAAAAGCAATTGAAAAAACAATTGCAAAATGTAATTTTTTAATTTTTCTTGGAATGCTGATCCAATTTCTTTTATATGTTGTAACATTTAAGAATGTTAAAAATTTGTGAAAAAGGAGAATAACCTTCTGAACTCGAGAAAAGATTAACATTTAGTATTTCAGCTTAAAAGTTACGACTACAAAAATATTATAATATATACCAATATAAGCAACAAAAATTGTTTAAATGTGTAGATAATTTGAAAACTTTACATATAGATAAAAACTGATAGTGAAGTAATATCTGTGTATATGATTTAGTCGTCCCATTTGCATTAAACTAAAACCGACATTTTCAAAAATGGTGTAGGAATAATTTTTTCTGTATATTCCGATTGTTTCTATTACAGATGCTTCCGACTTTGAGTCAAGAGTATATACAGGGTCAGAATGGACACTGTGTGTTAAACATTTAAATACCCTGTAACGGTATGAAAATAAATGATACCAAACAAATTATGCTAGTGTTTCGAAATCATCATTGACTTTTTCCAAATACTTCTGGAGGGTGTTTACTACAACTCGAAATATTTCAGGGGGGGCTTAGCCCCCCTCTGGTTACGGCGCTGTTGATTTTACAAGCTTATTTCTGACTAATAACAGTATATCACAAACACTACAACATTTCCATGAAGTTTTTAGATAAGTTATCAGACAATCTTAATCTGAATTGTATAAAGCGGAAAATAAGAAAAAACTCGAAATATTTGAAACGATTTAAATAGAAATATGTATAACAGCAATTTGAGAAGAAGTATAAGTAGACTTAGTTTATATTTACATTGTAAATTTAATAGGAAAAAAAAAAAATAGTTTTAAAATTTGTTTAGTTAGTGGCACAAAACAAAAGCAGACTCCAGACTAAAAATTTAGCCATCTCTGTCCTGCTCAGCTAAACTATGTAAAATACCAAACTGTTACTGATTTTCTTAGGGGGAGCTAACTGCGGCACGCTGAAGTTTGTATACCCACCTGGATCTTATTATTTAATCGAATCAAGTAAAATTAAAAAACTTACACGAAATTTATAAATTATTATAACTTATACTTATAATAAAAATTCCCTTTTAATATTTTTCTGTACATATACATTTACAGTTTTTAAGTTACAGTTTTGCATTGTCAGTTTTGTATTTTCGTCTACAGTTATCGATCGTTTTTATGACAGGATTTAATAATTCTATTTGCATGAAATGAAAACCGAAGTTCTTAAATAATATATAAGGCTATACCTCTGATCAGATACAAATATGTAGAAATATAGCGAAATTTAATTTTTTACAATAAATTTCCTATGACAGCTATATGATATAGTGGTCCGATTTTTATAAAATTCTAAATTCTAAAATATTTAAAAATGACCATGACCATGTTCTATGAAAATATATTGAAAACTGGATAAGTTCTACTCTTTTCCCTGAACATTTTTCGACCGTTTCTACGTCAGCTGTATGATATAGTTGTCCGAACCGGCCCGTGAGAGCATATACTACTGTGGGCAAAAAGTAAGGTGAATTTTCAATTTAAACTTAGCGGGCTTAACATTTAGATCTAGTTTTTTTTTTGTGGGTTGGCAGAACTGTTAATGTCTTCTGGGCCTAATTTCATGTCAATGTCATTATCAGAAATATATATTTACGCTTTTGTTTACCAAACGACCAAGAGTGCATTTCTCGATTTTTACAATGTCTGATTTAATTGAGCAGGAATGAAATTTAGCCTGCGGAAACGTTGAGGATGTTACGGAAGGCCTTTGGTGACTCTACCATGTCGCAGAAAAATTTGTATAAGTGGTACAAAGACTTCAAAGGGGTTCGAGAACGTGTTGATGACTAGGAGCGCTCCGACCGACCGTCGACGTCAACAGATGACCAACACACCCATGAAGTGATCGATGAAGATGACCAACACACCCATCGTTTGTTGACTGTTAGAGACCTTATGATATGATCGGAATATCAGAAGGATCTGCGAAAACGATTTTGTAAGACCATTTGAGCCTAGAAAAATCAAATCTAGTTTGGCAAAAAAAACTACACTCGTTTTTCGATACCATTTAGTACGACGCATATCGTTCCGCAAACATTGTATTCGCCTGGCTCGGCTCCGTTTGATTTTTGACTATTCCCAAAACTCAAGAGACCAATCCGGGGAACGCGTTTCGAGTCGATCGGGAGGATTAAAGCTAAATCGAAGAAGTCGCTGATGGCTATACCGGAGAGGGACTGTTTAGCATGTTTCGAGGATTCGAAAAAACGTTGGCATAAGTGTATTCTATTGGGAGGGGATTACTTTGAAGGCGATGAAATTGATTTACAAGAATAAATAGCTTTACAACTGAGGGACTACTTTGCACAGAAATGGACAGACGGCCATGGCTAGATCGACTCTGCTGTTGATGCTGATAAAGAATATATATAATTTATAGCGTCGGAAATGTCTCCTTCACCGCGTTGGAGACTTCTGACCAAAATTAGAATAAACTGCAAGGGTATAAAAAAGAGTACATCCAAACGTAATTTAAACGTTTTCTAAAAAACGCAAAATAAAGTATATTCTTATATAAAAGTAATTAATATATTAAAGTAATTAACATTCCCAGCCACAGTAGCAAACGGATATTATGAAAATAGTTTTATCACACCCGGCATTTGCTCATCTTATTAGTGCTTAGCCGCGACCGTATATAAATAGATATGTTGAACCAGAAGAGCTTTTCTGGAATCTTCCAGAAACGCAGTTTTAAGGTTCAATGCTTGGCTTTTCATCACCTATATAGGCTACGAAAGTACAGTTGCATCCACAAATATAATATATCGAGCGAGCTCTTCCTGCAAAATGGATAGAAAATACAAATGAACAAACACATTGGATATTGTTTTTGAGTTTTTCTGCCATTTATTTGTAAATGTTTTCGAATGTTTGTTTCTGCTGAGTTCCGGCTTTAGTTGGCCATTTTTAGTAATCAATCAACTGATTTATTATTAAGACAATTACTAATTCGGAATTTATGCTGATATCGTAAAAAACAATTTCGGGGCGAAGGCAAATGAAAATGTGGAAAGAACCGTAACGTAAGAAACTGCTAAAGCATTTGGGCTTGACAATGTGTAACTATAATAGTTACAAATACTTTTTTAACATAATTCGTATTATAGTCTCCCGAGCTTATTATATTGTAATTTTGATACATTATAAAAATTTGATTCTCGTTCAGCTTTGTTTTGTTTTTATTGTTCCTGGGGTAGGATGTATTTACCTTCTACAGACAGGCAGAAGTCTTTCTGGGATGTTACTACTGGCAGCTTTTTGTTAAATTAGCTGATTTTACAGTGTTTCTCGTATATAAATATTCATATACAATATAGGATCATAAAGTTGTAAAAATAAAATAGTATTCTAAAAAATTAAACTGGAGAAAAAATGCATATGGTTTCATTTTCTTTCTTATTGTGTTTGCTTATTTAGGGCATTCTCGTATGAAATTTCTCTTTCGCATTCGTATTTATTAGAATTATTAAATTTGACGATTTTTGTTTACAACTTTTAATCTTAAAACATAGAGGGTCTCATCTTACTTTTGCTTGATCTTTTCTTTCTCTTAATATTTTGCTCTTTATATATACTTTCTTTAAAGTTAAGGTTTAAGTAAGGTTTTTTAAATGATAATGGATTTTGTTGTTTCTTCTTTTTGTTTGTTGGTTGATTTTTGTTTGTTAGTAGAGACAGAGAATCTGGGTACACTTTAAGACTACGCTCCCAATGCAGGATTGTTATTAAAGAATTGCTCCCGCCTGTCCACCTAAGCAGCCACTAACGTGCACACCCAACCGTAAGGTCGGTGAGCGGTACGTGCTGCTGGTGGCGGCGAGTTTAACCATTATTTTGTGTGATTTGTTTTGTTGGTTTTTTTTCGTGTTAGTAAGTATTTTATATGTAGAGTACTGTGTGCTGCTGCTGCAGAGAGCCGGTTTCCGCGATTCCCTTAGGCAGCCACTTCGCTGGCCTCGGCTCCGTTCTGCACCTCATCCTTTGTGCTGGCCTCGTCAAGCTTTGCCTTCTTCTCCGGCGTGGCAACCGCCTCGTCGGCTTTTGCGGCGGCCTCATCCACCTTCCGCTTAACAGCTTCGGCGGCAGGGGCGTCTGCAAGGTGTTAAATAAAAACAAATATAGCAACGAACGCGGAGAGGGTGATTTACCCTTTCGGTATACTTGATAACACACCTGTTGAGTCACCGTTGGTGGCCTCCTCGGAGCCGTTTTCGACTGCGGCGGCAGCCTCGCTGCTGTCCTTCTTGGCCTCCTCGCCGGTGGCGGCCTCCTCCTTTTTCTCTCCTTCTTCCTCCTTGGCGGGAGCGGCAGCATCGACCGCCTTCTCACCATCGACCGAATCGGCTGCGGCGGCTTCGACGGGTGCGCTGTCGGCAGCTCCATTCTCCTTGGCGGCGCTACTTTCCTCTTCAGCGGCACCGTTCTCTGTGGTGGTTGGCTTCTCAGCTGCTACATCCCCAGCGGCAACGGAATCCTTCTTCACAGCATCGACTTCCTCAGCGACGACTTTCTCCACAACGGGGGTCTCGCTATAAATGAGGGCAACAAATTTTTTTAATTAAATATTTTTGCATTCAAATAAAAAAAAACCTTTTTTATTTATCAAATCGCCCTAATAGTCCACAAAATAAACTTTAGTTAACATTTATTATGAATAATGTTAAAATACATAGATCGCAGGTTTCATAAAATCATGAAATTATGTCTTACGTTTAGAAATGTCACTTTATAAAATAAAAATAATAAAATACACGTATTTCAAAGAATTATGAAATTTATAAAAATTTCATTTAACGAAAGAGGCCGGCAACTTTTTCAAATTGCCTTCGTTCTCCCGGTTTTCTCTCCCTCCCTTTCTTCTCGTGACGCTTCTTTCGCGTCTTTTCAGCAACCCTACAACAACACAAGGCATCATTGTAACATCTGCCGACGCTGGCAGCGCTGCCGTAAAATGTTAAATGGGAGCAACAACTCGTGCAAACTGCGACGCAAAAAGAAAAGGTGAGCGGCATTTGGCAGCGTGCTCTTTTCCATATGTAGTATATAAGTTATGTATATACAGATGGATGAGAGAAGTGGGTAGCATAAAAGAGATGCTTGCAAAAAGTAAAAATCGCCAATTGTTTGAAATAAAACGAACGAGCGGAGAACAGAAACTGGTTTTTACACCTATAGTCGACTCTTTCACACTCACGTTTAACCGGATAGACGCTAGCGCGTCATTTAGCCGGCTAGTGCGAGTGAGATGGGCAATTCAAGTCTTGTGTGCAACGCAAGCGAAGCGAAAAATAACGGTCAAAAGGCAGACAAATACAGCTATAGAAAACACCCACTATGCGACAACCCCGACCCCTAGAACTTCGACACAACCTAAGACAACAGATAGAAATTTAACTGGTTTTCCCTGGTTGTGTTCTTCGCCATGCTGCGATGATAAAAATAACCAGCCACACAACACCGGCGACGGAAAGAACGAGATTATTTCGGGCAGTGACAAAATAGCTGGAAGCAAGAACAAGAATAATGAGGACAGAACGACAAGGCTAATGTCAAACTTTAGCTCAGAGCTTAAAGCGAGCAAAAACGTGTAGATGGCAACTGAAAAAATTAATGAACTAGCGGCGGGGTAAAGAAGCAAATGCTAAAGCAAACAGCCAGACAGACAAAACGACAGCTGAAATCAAACAGCACAAGAAAAAGAGCGGCAACTTGAATGCCACTCACACACACGTCTCAACATTTTGCGCACTCCGCTTGCACACTCAGAAAATATTACTTCGCCGCCGACACCGCCGACAGAAAAAAAAAAAAAACACATACACACAAGTTAATTCTCGTTGTCGTTGGTTTGCCGGCCGGAGAGTGAGCGAGAGAGTACTACGACGCCGCGCCAAATTCAACGGCGTCGTTTTTTGCGCGCACCCTTACTAGACACTGGCGAGAGCGAGACAACTGCACTGGTGCCGCCAAGCAATTTGCGTATATACACAGAATTCAAAAAGAAAATTTTTCCAAACCGTTGGGGCATTAGCAGGAAAAAATTAATGTTCTTAAAATTTCAGGCATTGACAGCAGTAGGGACAACTTTGTAAAACTGTTCAAATTAATCGCACAGGCACACAGACACCACTATACAACAAGCCAAATTACTCACTTCTTTTGCTCAGCCACATCAGCCATTTTGATTTACTGTTGGTTTTACTTTCAAACAACGAAGCGCGAAGACACGTTAAAATATGTGGTCTGGTGTTTGCAAATCACGATTCGCAGTAGATCAACACGTAGTAGTAAACAAATTGGCAAATTTTATAAATTTGTGCAGACTGCCGCCTATTCTTTAGTAGCTTTGCTAGGAAAGTCGCTGGTTGCTGGATTTTGGATCGTCCGTCCACACAGTCAGAAAAACGCCGAATGAGAGAGAGAGCGGGAGAGCGTCGGCTTTTAAAGCGGCGGGCTCAATATATCGATATTTTTCTAAGGGTGATATATTTATAACACGATTTTTGTTTTCCAAATATCGAAATTGCGATATTTTTATTTGATATTATTCGATTTTTTTTTGTCGATACGAAGAACAACCCTAATTCTGATGCCCAATACCAATGCATGGAAGCATGTGTATGCAAAAACTCGCAAGAGAAAGGTATACAAAGTTTTCATCGGGAGAGCCGAGAGAACCAAGGCTTTAAAAGCGGCGGGCTCAATATATCGATATTTTTATTCGAAATGTTTTTATCGAACCTTGAACATTTATTAAGAAAACTATCAAAAGCATATTACAAAAAATAGCAAAAGTTACTGATAGTTTTCGTATAAAAATTTCAATAATATTATTAGTGCAATCTTTCGATATCATCGCACGGTATCCTGTTAATTTGGCGTTTAGTAACACCAACTGAGAGCGCTTTTATGAAAAGAGAATGAGAGTGAGAGCTGTTTGCGGTGATATTTCTTCTCAGTTCTCTCAACTTTTAAAAAGGGTTACCAGGTTTCAAGATGTTCAGTGGCTATAAGTTTTCAATTATATATTATTAGTTCTTATTACCAAAAATGGTTGCAAATATTTGCCAGGTAAAAATTGTACCTGATGAATATGAAAATACAGTTCGTTTTCAGTACATATTCTCTGAGAATTCAATGGATTAGGCAGCCTCACGTGCCAACATGTCCGGTCTGAGATTATTTTTCTACAGAAGACAAAACAAAACGACAGATGGTTTGTGATCCGATACGGCAAGATGTCCTGAAAGGATCTCATTTATGTATGTATGTATTTCTGTTTGTATGCACCTTTTTCTACGTTCCGCATTAACAGAGCACAATAGATGCATTTACCAGCGCAGTCTGAGAAGGAATTACCAAATGTTTCGATATCCATTCATATTTACATATGTACATAGTACATATGCATGTACATACATATATTTATATTTTATATTATGTTTTTATTTATTTGCATTTGTAAATTTTATGACGTAACAATTTGCAATTATTTTACAAACATACATACATATATCTTCATATGTACATATATGTAAATAAATATCTAAATCTAGCCATCTGATTATGCAGTAAAAACTTTAAAACCTAAATTTTTAAAGAATTCAATTATGAATGCTAAATTAGAGTTCGGTTGGCTGCGGTGTTCATAGAAATTTAAAAATTAAATGTGTTTTTAGTGGCGCTTCCAGCCTGAATGACCTTGAGCCTCGAGACCATGTGTGCCAGAGGGACGGGACAGAAGAACTCCCAATAATTCTCAATTTTATCACATATTATTCGGCCAATTTATTAAAATTTAGTATACTTCCTATTTTCATTCCAACCCGCTAAAACCTTTTTCAGGTAAGCCAGGTAAATGGAATTGACCTACGTTCCGGATTAGTTTTACACCAAAGTGAAACGCAGTGCACTAGCAGCTGCCGGGGAATTTCTTTGCCTTCCTTTATCCTACCATACATTTCGAACGGTCGACGAGGAAAACTGCAGCTGCTGTCATCGAAGATTGATATTCTCTTAGGGGAACTGTAGTAATAAAATTAGAAGAATGTTCACCGATTGTTCTCGTTTTTTGTTATAAAAGCCAGTATGACGATACTAGATTTAGAATTAATTTACCAAGTAAAATATTCACTAAAATATCTTCGAAATTATTAGTTAGGTAAGAGAAAAAGGAAATCGGTTCTAAGTTCTCTGCTCTTGCTTTAAAGAGAGCAAATGTAAGCAGATTCTAAAAATAATTTTTCTACTCGTATAATTGTATAAATTTTGGCCTTTGTTGTTAACCTTTTGGTGGTAAGCGATAACAATACCGACCATAGGAACAACGTTAAGTCAAAGCAGTTGTTAAAAAAGCCCGCATAAATGGTTAAATATTGCATAATTTATATATTGAATTTAGTAAAAAAAAAAACAAACTAGCAATTACATTTATATATTGTTTATCATACCGGAGGACCAGACGTTTATAAATATATCGAATTAATTATACATATGGGGGCATATTCGCAAAAAGGTCCACCACGGACACAAATTTTAAGTTGCTAAAAATTATGCCCTTCACATAGTTTTATTAAGAAATGTTAAAATTGATCATATTTAAGAGAATTCGGAGTACCCGAAAACAGATTTCGAAATAATCAAATGTAAACACGAGCTAAAGCGATTTTTCATTATTATAGTAATAGTAAAATAGTGCATGTTTTTATACATACATACACATATGCACATGCATAAATACATCCATAGACCACACTTAGCAGCTGCACATGTTTCATTGCCACTCAAGGCCAGCTGCAGCCTTCGCCTTAGCTATTGCTCTCCTCCTCATTATTTTTTTCGCCGTTCGAATGCCATTTAGGAGAGTCATTAATGTTGCTGTCTAATTAACTTTATGCGCTTGCGGCTATATTCGAGTGATTATGCATAGGCTAAATGTCCTTCCTGTTATCAAGCTGGCCAGCTGTACCGTTATCAGTGGAGTACTCGCTCTCACACATGCGCAGTACGGAGCTTTTCTGCTCTCCGAGGAAAGACGTTAAGCTCTCTCATTTCAAAAGAGCCAGAGCGTTCGACACAACGGAAGTCCTTGCTGCTGCTGGGGCTTGTTGACTGTCGAAAATTTTCACTTAACAATCAGTCAAGTTTATCGGGCGCCTTAGTTTAGTCGAAAGAAAACGCGCGGCGGGTCAGCAGGAATACAGTTGTTCGACAGCAAAAATACTACTTAGCAGAAAAAACGGAACACATTGAAGGATATAACCTATTTTGGGAAAAGTATGTTTGCGAATTTCCAAGCTTCAAAAATGGGACTAGCAGCGCGATAACAGAAGACGGAAAGAGGACGACTGTACACACACTGAACGGTTATCATAAGCCCTGAAAATTACTATAGAGGGCGGATGATACCATTTATCTCAAGTCAAAGGAGTTGTAAAAAATTTGTGGATTCAAAGTAAAATCGGAGCCGTATCTGCAGTGCAATTGTGTGTACCCACACCAGTACGCGGCTATACAAACAAAATCAGGACGCATTAAAACGGACCTTGAGCAATTCAACCTTACCAACACAATTAAATTTATACGCTACGCATACCAAACTAAGAAGGATTTATCGTAGGGAAAAAGTAGGGAGCTACACTCCGTTTTGTTACACAGTCGAATATTCGGCAGTGAAGAAACCCAGTCAAAGGAAGAGGAAGCAGTTGCGGAAGCGAAGAGAGGAAGGGTGAACGAAAATGCCACCTAGAGAGCGAAGACACACAGACACAGACAGAGTGTGTGTGAGAGAGGAAAGGCCAGAGAATGAGAACGAAGAGATTTACCGTGGTCTGTGCAGGTGTCAAATGTGGCAGATAGTCCGTATAATTTATTCATGATACTTGGGCAGGGGGCCAGAATTTTGACAGGTCTATTTCGGTTTAGCTCGAAGGGGGGGGGTTCTCAAAATTCCCCAAAAAAGCATTCAACATAAATTGGTATTATATTTATTAAATAAATATAAAAATCCTAAATCTTTAGGATGGAAGATGTTTTTCAAAGGCTCTATTGTTCCCAGAATTATTTGTTTAGATTAGCTGAGATTAGATTTAGATTAAAATCATTTAATTTTATCTTGAATTCCGGGCCAGTGTGCACCACACACATACACTCACCCACACGTGCAGGCTCACTTACGGCTGTCGCGCAAGGACGCTTCCGCCTTGCCTCTCGCTTTCCACACACAACCTTAAGTTTTTTTTTCCTATGGGGGGAGAAGGAGGACGTTAAGTCTCAAATTTACCGTTAACGCGAGTTTTTTTTACTTGCTTTCTGCTTGCGCTCCTTGTGTTTGAGTTTGTGCTTCGCATTGCTTCTATTTACCAAAGCGACGTCTCCCAGTTTCCAGGACCCCGACATCATAAATAAATAAGGCAAGGAAATGGTTTTGCTTCATTCATAAACCAGAGACTGCCCGGAGGCGAGGGTCGACGATCAACGAATAATTAAACGGATTCCTGAAGAACTCCAGGAACTTCTTGCAGCATGCCAGAGGAGAAGGATGGCAATGTGGACAACGGTCAGGCGATGGCCAAGTCAAAACAACAACGCCAAAAGACACCTCCAGCCCGGCGGCGACAAAACGACAGCGATGTGGTTGCCGGCGGTGTTGGAATAACCGGCGGTGGAGTTGTCATCCTACCACAACATGTGCTCAATGAACTCTACCACAATTACTCGATTAAGCAGCGACGAAGCGGTCTCAAGTGGTTCCTGTTTGCTGCCGTTCTGTTTAACATCTGGACTATCGCAATACCCTGGGATCAGGCGGTGCCCACAAGAGGTAAGTGGATATTCTAAGTTACGGAGCATAGCTTTAAAAAGAGTTAAAGTGGAAGTGTTATGTACAATTTTTAGAGAAAACGTGAATAGAAAGGAAAATAAAAATTAATATAAAGGCAAACTATTATTATTTTCCTATTATCATTTCTATGGCAGCAAATGAAATAGTCCTTCGATTTTCAATCAATATACATTTAAATTCTGTAATATTAAAAAATGTTCGATACATAATACCTGAAATAGAAAGAAGAATATCCTCAAAGATTCATAATATAAAGCTGCCAATTTTGTGGTGGACTTAGATAGGTCGATGACTAATTATAATTTTTCTAGGTGTAGGAATTGTGTTAAATAAAAAACTTATATTTCCTGATTAAATATTCAAGAATATCGGAGAAATATTTTACTAAATTTAAAAAAAGTATTGTTTTAAGGCGAAACACAGGTCGAATTAATTATCAAAAAACGCAGAAAGTGTGAGAAAGCATTCACCTAATATTTCTGCTATTTGTACGTCTTTCTAGTGGTCAACTGCTGCATGCTTGTTGCGTATTTAGCTTTAACGGCTCTTCTGCATATTGGACGACGATCTGAGCATCCGGCATTGAAGCGCTTCCATCAGATACTCCTAACGATTGTGCCACGAGCTCTGTGGCTACTTAGCGTTCTGCACTTTTCTGCCTATGTGATTCTTCAACCTAGCTTCTCTCCAAGGTTAGTATATATAAAATGTTCCTTCACCTCATTTTAATTATTATCATAAAAGAGTATTCGGAGTCCATTAGAAAAGTAAAAAACCCAAATCGAAATACTTGATATTTTTAAAAAATAACACAATTCTGTCTACGAATTCTCAAAACTCAAAGCAAAAAACTGATTCATTTTGAAAATTAAATTTGTGTTTTACTTGATATTAATAACTTATTTGTTTTAATTTATGTGTCTGTCGGATTTCTTTTATAGATTCCTCCATAGTATTGATTTTATATAAGTTATTTTAAAACTTGTCTGCTTTGCTCACAGGGACATTCTTGGATGGGCCATCTTGCTGAACTTTCTTGTATATGTGACGCTGCCATTGCCTCTGATTTTTCTGGGTCTGTCAATTGGATGCTCGACGTATTTCATTTCTCTCACTCTGCCAGTGGGCTACTCCAGCTCGGATCCCTTGCTCTCGAATCAGTTGGCGGCCAATGCAGTGCTAATTGCTACTGCAGCACTGATTGGCCTCTTGTACTACTTCATGGGGGAGGCGAAGCAGAAGCGAGCTTTCCTCGAAGCGAAAAAGAGTCTTGAGGTAAAAATGGTAATCGAGGAACAGTCAGCCGAACAGGTAAGTTCCGTTATTAAAATTGAGTTTTGGTGAGACTGTATGCAATGGTTACCATCATCAGGAACGATTGCTGTTATCTGTGCTGCCCAAACACGTTGCTATCAAAATGCGGGAGGATTTGGGATCATCCAGTTCGGAGGCATTTAAGAAGATCTATATGAGTCGTCACGAGAATGTGAGGTAAGTCCCTTAAACTTAAATTACATTAAAACGGTTTATTGCACCTTGAAATCAAATATTTGGTTCGTCGTTAAACTGTATACTAAATGTTTCTTCGTATCTACATTGTGTATCAGAATGACCTTTCTAGTTTTATAAAGTGCGAAAGGCAAGAGACAAGGCAAGCAAGACAAGTCTCCAATCATATAAGTAGGAATAAATTTATATTATCCTTACGATTTCGAAACTTAAATGGTTTATATCCTAAGTGAACAATTACAGAGTTCGATACTCTGTAGCTGATTCTTCCAGAACTATAGTTAGACAAGTTTAAAAACACTGCAGTTCTGTTGTGAAACATTTTCTTTAAAATGTTAAATTTAAATTGATAAAACTTTAGGCCTAAGAAAAGAATCGCTATTCGGGTCGCAAATATTTTCTACACACAAAACAAACTTTTCATTATAATTAAATTTTCCTTGTCCCTTCACTAAATACCATTAGGTGTTAATATTTTAATAAAACTCTATTGCCTTGCACTTGTTTAGCCATTAAATACTCCAATCTCTAAACTTCTTTATAAAAACAAGCATTCTTTATGCGGATATTGTGGGCTTTACCGCCATCTCCTCGACGTACAGCGCTCAAGATTTGGTTAAAATGCTTAACGAGCTATTCGCACGCTTCGATAGGCTCGCCGAGGTAATATTTTCTCGTTCTAAATTGTTTGTAGGTTTCTCTCCGCTGTTTTCGGTTGGTCTTATTTCAGCTGTTCATACATACGTACATATATATATATATTTTTTTTGAGTAGATGGGAGGGAAGTAGATATAATGATTATGAGTTTTCAGATATGCTAGCGAGAGTAGGTTATTGTTAATTTCAATTTCAAGATGTCTGCCTGTATGTTAAAAAACACACCAGTCTTCTTATAATCTTAGATACTATTTGTATGTTTGTGCAGATTACTACTTTCTATACGTCCCATATCAGATTTACGATCATAACATTCTACCTTATGATACGTAATAAGAGAGTGCAACTTTTAGGAACTACAATCTACAATCTTGCCATTAAGAACAGCTCAGCATTTTCCATAACAGAGATTTTCCAAATTTCGAAGAGATAAAAACATAGTAGCTTAATGTACGTTATTTTCTGGTTTAACTGTAACATATTACAACATATTATTAAATATCCTTTTAGTTTCTCTATCTGCGTGTTATTGTTCGGTATTTTCCCTTATTTTTTATTTTCCAAGGGCTTAGTTCAAAAGTTATGTCCAGTCATGCGAGTATAATTTTTCAAGTTGATTCTTTCCAGCAATCGAAATTTTGCTTTTATTTTGAGGTCGCGGAGTGTGGGGGTGTTTGTTGTTTATTTATGGCCTTAGTTAATTTGACTAGAATTTCGCTTGAGCTGGGGTTATGTGATATATTCAAGGTGTGTGTTGGGTATGTTTGTATCCTTTTATTGATTTTTGCGAAAACGTTTTTCAGTTCATTTCGTAGCTAGGAGAGTCAAATACCCATGAGTGTTTAAAGGTAGACGATACTTTCAAGTCAACTTTTAGAAAAAAGACTTTGTAAGACATTTTCAAAATATTTATGGAAAAAATATTGTACAATTACGAACTGTTTAGTCGCCAGATTGGGAGGCTTAGAACTATTGCCAAACTTGATACGATCTAAAAGACATTTGTCTCTTCCTAGAAATATCAACAACTGCGTATTAAGATTCTCGGCGATTGCTACTATTGCATTAGCGGCGCCCCCGATGAGCGACCGGATCACGCCGTTATGTGCGTGCACATGGGACTATCTATGGTGAAGGCCATCAAGTGAGTAGCAGCTGAAGCCAGCTCCCTGGGGGAAATGGGGAAGGGGACAGCAGTGTGACAGTCGACAGTCAACGCCAAATCAACGTTGGTTCAATTAACAATAATTGCACTTAACCACGCGCGCTCCTTTCGCTCCTTTTCCCAGGCGTACTTCTGGGCACACTACTAACCGCTTACCATTTATTCACCTGGCCTTGTTGCGTGTCACTCTCTCTTTCTCTTCGTGTTTTGCAGATATGTGCAGCAGAAGGCCAACTCACCTGTTGATATGCGGGTGGGCATACACACGGGAGCAGTGCTAGCCGGCATTCTCGGCCAGCGGCAGTGGCAGTTCGATGTTTACTCCAAGGACGTTGAGTTGGCTAATAAAATGGAATCGAGTGGCAAGGCTGGGTGAGTTGAGTTGGTTTTAACTGCTCTAAGAGCACTCCCAGCTTACACCTCCCACTGTTGCATAATTAAAATTGGTCAGCGTCAGATGTCGTCGCTTATTACAATTTGGCTTTGTCACTTGGCCATGCAAATTTATGTGTTTTGCAGTTGCGGTCCTCCAGCTCTGTTCGTACTAGGCTAACTTATTCCTTATAATCTGCTTTCAGACGCGTTCACATTTCGGACAAAACGTTGGCCTTCCTTAACGGAGAGTTCGAGGTGGAGCCTGCCTTCGGGGAGAAGCGCGAGGAGCTGTTGCGCATTGCTGGTCTAAAGACATATTTTATTACAAAGGTGGTTAAGCCGGTAAGTGTGGTGATTGTTTAAATATTTAGGTTAATATAAATGAATATGATTCTAATTTTGTGGAGAAAAAACTTTTGCCATAATGATTGACTACGTTCTGTGAACAAATATTAAAATGGGTAATAGAAAGATCGAAACGAATCTGAATAAAAGATTGATAATTTAGTAATGTAATGTAATGAAATGAGTGTAATGAATGTATATTCTAGATCTGCATCAGCAACCAGATCGATGACAAGTGCGTCTGTCCTCAAGCTTTATATACTAAGTAGTCTCTTGTTTAGAGATTTATATAGTCTTCTTTCCCTTCCAGTTACTCAGAAATAGGCCAGATTCAATCACTATATCTTACAGCGGCTTATGATTATTAGAACTCTCTTAAAACAAGAGACAGAGTTATATTTGAGATGTTAAAATTTGTAATACTGTAAAGGTATCAGTTTGCAATTGCTCATTTCAAATTCGATTCATTTCGATCATAACCTAACTGGAGAGGTAAAAAACATTTGCTATAAGACATAGTAACCCGACTTGGATCAAATTGAAGACATTTATGTTGAAAAACAACGAAGTACTTAAAATTTTCATTACATTTACCTATAACTCTTACATTCTACCTTTACATTTCCGATCTCTTCTGTGGCAGCTATAAGAAAGTCCGATTGTGATAAAATTAAATTAACTTAATTATTTTAACAAACGTATGGTATATTCCATTAGCCAAAGCAATGGTTGAGTTAAAGTGCAAACTGTAAGGGAATGTTAAATTGGTCTTACCAAAGATAGCTTGTTTTTAAATAGTACCAGAAACAAGCATTCTCGAAAGTATGTATTTAAATTTTATACAATAAAGTTGAATCCAAATAGGTAGACAGATATCTTTTCCAGATGGCTACATTTCAAATATGGCTACAAATAACATTTAATATCAATATTTATTTTCTTTTTTAGTTTGCTTCACCGTGTGCCAAGAAAATCAACGAAATCCGAACCGAAAACTCCCATACCAGCGTTAATGGTTCTATTAACGATTTGGTAAACGAAGAAGATGATGACAACGATGCCTCTTTGGATGATGAGGAGCTCCTAGCTCAAAAAGTCATAACCAACGGCCAACAGCCAGCTGTGGCTGAAGATGAGGAGGAGCAAGTGAAACTGGAAAACTTTAAGCAACGATTGAAAGACGAACTGGTAACACGTGATGGACATGAGTACGTAAAGCGTATACACAAACGAATTAAGTTTATAAGTTTATAATTTATCCGAAAATAAGCATGCTTAATGCCTATAACTAGAACTACAATTCAATTTGATGCGTTTCATTTTATTTGCAAAAGGATAATCTAGTCATAACTTCTTATAATCTCCATTATTATCAATTACTTAACTAAAGGAATCTTACCAAAGACACAAACATTTTCCTGCGCTTCAAAAACCCCCAACTGGAGCAGTGTTACGCTGTTTACAGGGAGCCCTACAGCTCACTACCCCTCCTGGCAGCTCTCCTAGTACAGTGCATTGATGTATTATACTCATACTTGGTGCTTCCTCGATCCACCCTGCACTTCATCAACATCGCGGCACCATTGGTTCCGATCGCCATGCTAGTCGTAATCAGTATCGCCGAAAGTTTTAGTGGCATGTTGCCCAAGTTCTTCGTGGATGTGAGCAAACGGTTCAACGACATTACGTTCGTCCGCGAGTTGGCCGCCATAATTATAGCACTCACCATTGGACTCAGCAATGTCATCGACATGGTAAGTTGGTTGGTTTTTAATGTGAACTGAGGTTGGGATTAGTCTAGAACCGAAAGATTTCCAGAGTGTTCCTTCTCAGTTCGGACATAGCTGGAGAGATGAGTATATATACACGGCAGTCGCACATCAAGATTGATTATTCTTTACTTTCTCTCTATAGTTTTTCTTTGTAACTTTCGTGCGCACCGAGCATATAGTGAGTGAAAGCGAGTTCAATGCTACGGGCGGCTTGGAGGGCGAGGTGGAGGATGAAGACGGTGTGGTCACCGCCGAACACCTGCTGCCCGAATCATTTGTGGAGCAAATGCGCGAGGCAGTGCCCACGGAACGCATCCTGTATCCGTCCTACCTGAGTAATTTTGGAATACTTATATTGATTGCGATCGCTGTAATTGCACAACTCACTCACCTTACAAAGATACTTCTGCTGTTGTCTATTGCCGGTGAGTTTATAGCAAAATGGCGGAATAATGAATTTTAAAAAATATTTGCAACAATTTAATATTATATTTTTTCCCAAAAAGCTCTGCATTGCTACTTTAATATATTTATTATGCAAGATTTTTATGCGGTGGAGGATGATTTGGCGCATCAACCGTAAGAACTATATCTATTAACTATTGTTATTAGTTATCTATCTATTATTATTAGTTATCTATAGATAACTAGAGATTGTTTCATATCTTTTTAAGACGTATATATTTTTTTCTCTTTCACTTAACTAGTATAATATCTACACGATTCTGCGCCTCAGGTCTTTTGTTGGTAGCTGCCTTGGCGTTAAGTACTTTGGCCAGACATGTGAGTGATAGTAAATTAACAAAGGAATATATTTTTTTCATACTCATTTTGTGTATATATTTTATTAAATTAATACATTTAGATGGATCACGAGGATCGTGTAATTTTCAAATGGAAAACCGAGGTGGCTGAGCAAAAAGAGACCGCTAACGATATGCGGCAGCGGAACGAGGCGTTGGTCTACAATGTGTTACCAGTTCATGTTGCGGAGCATTTCATGAAGAACACAAAGCGCTCCCACGATGATTTATACTCGCAGAGCTACGCCGAAGTCGGCGTTTTATTCGCCAGTATGCCTAATTTTTCGGGTATGACAGAGGCGAAACTTTAATTTTAGAGTTAGTTCAAGACATTTGGATTTACAGATTTCTATTCGGAAGAGACTGTTAATAATCAGGGTTTGGAGTGTCTACGCTTTCTCAACGAGGTTATTTCTGATTTTGATGCGGTAAGGCGCCTGTACTTCGCTTACATGTTGAGAAACATTTTAATATTACCAAATCATATCTCATACAGTTGTTGGAGCTGCCACAGTTCCAAGATATCATCAAAATCAAGACGATTGGCTCGACTTATATGGGCGCAAGCGGCATTAATCTACAGCGCAATCTGCGAAGCGACGCTCCCATCACAGAGCGCTGGTCCCACCTGGCGGTTTTGGTGGAGTTCGCGCTAGAACTGAAGCACGCCCTGCAGGGCATCAACGAACAGTCCTTCAATCATTTCGTCCTGAAGATGGGCATTAATCATGGCCCGATAACGGCCGGCGTTATTGGTGCTCGCAAGCCACACTATGACATCTGGGGCAATACGGTAAACGTGGCATCGCGTATGGAGAGCACAGGAAAAGCGGGCGCCATTCAAGTCACGGAGGAGACCTGCAACATTCTGCAGCAGTTTGGATACACATTCTTGCAACGTGGTTTGGTGGCTGTCAAAGGAAAAGGGCAACTGATGACATACTATTTGCAGGTTAGTAATATTACGAGCCAATCAAATATATTAAAATTGCTGAAGTTATTCTTTATAAGGATTGTTAAATCATGTTCATACTATTCAATATATTTTAGGAAATTTCACTTAAAATACAGTATTGGCTTAACAAAACCATTTTTGAATTAAAGAACAATTAAATGCATTCGATTGCTTCTCAACAGCCCCCATCCACCACCCACTGATCGGCTAATACTATTTAGATTTCGTGGGTGTATAGAGCACCACATCCACGTGGAAGCATCACCAGTTGAGTCAATTTAGCCATGTTAGTCTGTCTCGAACTGTGGTTCTGAACTGTAGGGATCCAAAATTGATTTTGTTTGTATTTTAATAACCTTGCAGGGTTTAACATTTTAGTCAGCAGCCCAACCTAGTGATGGAGTCATTTCGAACTCTATGCTGTAGTTATATGTTACCCCTTTCCGTATGTCCGTCTGTCTGTTCGTCATCCGTCCGTTTCTACGCAAACTAGTCTCTGAGTTCCGGAGCTATTTTAATAAAACTTTGCAGCACTGACAAGTTCTTTCTATTCTAATAAGTATAAAAGAGGAACGGACAAGATCGAATGACTGAACTATCGGAAACTCTTCATTTCCCGAAATGCAAAACGTAAAACTGCAATGTAAATATATACTCATATAGGGTCCATTAACCCGGCCAAATCGGCCCTTATGAAAGGCATAATACATTTGTGTAATTTGTGCTAATTACTTAATTTTCCATTTATAATGTAAACTAAGCATTAAAATGCCAAACTAAAAAAAGCATGTACCATTTATCTTCTAGGGTAAATCCCAGCCGAATGCAGTTCCAGAAGGAGCAGAACCTTCCATTGAGTTACATGGACCTGAGGCACAGCCTCTAGACTCCACCGTCGAGCTGGAGGCCTCCGATATCAAGACGCCCCTACTGAAGATTAAAGCCCAGGAGCGGTCAGTGGAGACTGAGGGGATCGTCGTTCAGGAGGCTGAGAGCTTGGGAAATGGAAACGCTGGCCAAATGGGGGGGGAATCGCAGTCTTTGCTTTAATAGTTTGCTAAGTTTCCTTTTTATTTTTTGCACTTGAGTCTGTATGAGAGAGTGTGGACATAAAAAATAGTCTCAGCGTGAAAGCCTGCGTGACTGTGTTAGTGAGAACAAAAGTTAACTGTTAAAAAGCTATTACTCTGGCTACATATTTGTTTTTGCATCAATATTCGTGTGATATTCTATTTCCAGTACAGCAACATAAATTATAACTATTTATCTTATAGATTTGCTTTCAAAAAGTTTGAAAACGGCGTACCTAAGGACGGGAAGTGTATTTCACTTTTAAGTAAATACATTGGAAACACACAAAGTATTTTAAATTACCATAAGTCTGTTTTTGGTTCAACAAAATTGTTATCTCATCTTCAAGAACTGTAAGATATAAGTTTACTTTCTTTGCGTTAACTTATCGATGTGTAGTTGACTAGATCCACGAAAACCACATTTTGCATCTCAATGTGTAAGATATAAATATGCGCTTAAGCTACGGAAAATATTTATAAAAATACGTTAGGTCCTAAAACATGGTTATATAGAGAACGTCAGTTGAGAATCCGAATCCCACCACAAAAAAAGCAACCCACAAGTCAGTCCAAAAAGCAAACAACACAAACGAACTTTAATGAATTAGTTAACGAAAAGAGCTAACAAATAGAAATAGTCGAAGCGGAGAGAACAGATGAAAGTCTTCGCCCTGCTTCCTTGGACGATGCTAAAAAATATATACACCTTCATATATGTATTTAGATATAAATAAATGTAAACTAATTTAAATATTACAATTACATAGCATTGCATGCTCATTAGAATCTCAACGAATTAGCAAAGAAACAACAAACGAAAGAACTTACTTATCAAAGATAACGAAATCATAACAAGAAGTAGGCAATTACTCGACCCGTAATCGGTTCCGCTGCGTTGGTCCATCTGTCTCTCTTCCCTCCATAAATTTATTTCCTTCCGATGGCTAAAAGCATGACAATCAAGACGAGAAAAACGGCTTCAATGATTGGGTTTGCTTCGAGAATGTCAAATTTTCTATCCACTGGTTATCTTCAACACAAAACAAACAACATAATTTAGGTACAAGTTTATTTAATAGATTTAGGGAAACGCTTTAAATTTTGTCGATATATGTTACTTGTTGTGTTTTTAAGCTATGGCCACAAGGAACGAAATATATTTCAGCATTTGCGATTATTTTTTCTTAACACATAAGATAAATAAAAGCGTAACAAAAATGTAAACTTAGCAAATTATAGCGAAATAAATAAATTAACATCTAAAGAAGAGCTGCTTTGGGGACTACAATGCACTATGGGTAAAAAGCCGGAAATTTTGCTATTAATTACAATTTTAAAGGTAGAGAATTGAAATTTGGCACAGATATGTGAAAAATTATTATAGAACTTCGGTTTTTTTTTTTCAAGATCGGACAACTATATCATATAGCTGTCATAGGAACGATCGGAAATTTTTGAGGAAAAATATAACTTTCCCAATTTTCAGCATATTTTCATATAATTTGAGATATGGCCATTTTGTATTA
>JAEIHY010019252.1:0-19093 GCA_018904565.1 Drosophila tsacasi
ATTGAAAGCTGCAAGGGTATACAAACTTCGGTTTGCCGAAGTTAGCTTCCTTTCTTGTTTGTAATAATAATGTATTAAGAAAATATAAAAAAAAAATTTTACACCATTTTTTTGTTTAAATGTTACACAATTTTTTTTAATATTTTAAGGGGTTTTTTCTCAACTACGGACGAAATATAAATTGGCGTTGTTTACAATCAAATTAAGGTTAAATTTTTAAAATAATCTAAATTTTAATACAAAAAATCGAGTATTACAAAATTTCCCAAAGATTTTCCTTGGTGTATTATCTCCGGAACTAAACACTGCGTCCAGGAAATATGTCTGACTCTCGCACCCTTAAAGCCAGGGCAGGGCAGGGCAGAGCAGAGCAGGGCAGGGCTTGTCATCATCAACATTAACATCAACATCATTTCCATCAACGGCATCTCCTGTCGCCATCTCCGTCTAAGTCTCCAACTGCAACTGCAACAGCATCTTCTCCCTCCCTCCACTTGCCTGCCGTCTGCATATTTAATGGATGACAAACAATGCGGCAATTTGGCCTGCCCCCCTTCGCCTCCGCCTGCGGGCGAATCTTGGCATTTATTGCTGCCACCGCCAGTGGCAGCTTCATTAACAGCCATGAGATGGCCGAAACGGCAAACACAACAAATATAGCATCAGATGCAACTGGGAGCATCTCGGCAGCATCTTGGCAGCATCTCTGCAGCATCTTTGCTTCCTACTTGCATAAATCTGCGCGGTCTGGTTTGGCGTACGGATTTCTTTTTTATTTTTGTGTTTTTGTTTATTTTGGAGCCTCAGTGCGACGGCACAGTGCCACACAAATCATAACCCCATCATTTTGTGGCCACTCCGTGTGGCGTCGTCGCACCTTAATTGTTTGGCTTTATGGCCGCGATTACGTGATCAAAGCTGGAGAGGAGCTGGGCCAGGAGATGTGCCAGGCGGCTCAACTCATTGAAAAAGTCACATATTGCACATCTGATTCGATTGGCTTCGCTTTTGGCTTCAGGCTTTTGGCCTGACTTTAAACGGGGATCTAGAGACGGGTCTTTGGGAAATGTTATGTGATCATTGATCCCCGATCTCTGTCTCTCTCTCTCTCTCTCTCTCTCTCTCTCCTCCGAAAGCAGGTGTTTAGTTTAGAGATCTCTTTCAAACTTTCAACACAAACTTTATGATATTATCCTCTACGAGTTGTATACCTTTGAAGATCTCCGTTTATTTCCATTAAAACACCTTCCCTTTTTCGCTGCAATAAATATTTGTATTTTTATATATATTTAATTTATAAAAAAATATCATAAAATCTTTAAACTAAAACCCCTTGAAATCCCTTTACTCCTTGGTTTTCCCCGGCTCTCCCGGCAGGGATTTCTTCACAATTCTCGTCTTACTCTTAAGATCGGGCGAATCCCTTTTGTAAAGCCTGAGATGCTGTGGCGCCGCATAGGCCAGTGTCTGACGCTGGACGGGATTAAACTCTGCTCCTCTCCGGGAGCTCTGCTCTCTGATTAGGCGCAGCACCTCCCAGCTGGGTATGTACGAGTCCAGCAGCGACTTGGAGCTGCGTCCCGCAAAGAGATCCGGCGTGGGATCTGGCTGCGAGGGCCGGAAGGGCTTTGAACCATAGCCCGGTGGTCGCCTGGTGGTGATGCTCACAAAGCTGGGTGGATAAGGCAGGGGGATCCTAGGTCCTTTCGCATAGTGACGCGGTGCAAAGGCAAATTGCTTGGACTGAGGTGGCCCAAAGGAAGCCACTAGCTTCTGGGGTCTAGCCTGAACCGGTGCCGGTCCCTGGGTGAATCCATAAACAAATGGTGGCCTTCCATGGGGCGGTGGTAGAGGTCTTGGCACGGGCAGGGGCAGGGGCAGGGCATTGCTGGCCACATACTGGACACCATTGAGACCCAATTCCAGGTCATAGGGTACTATGGGCTTCAGGAAACGTGTGGCAGCAGCAGCGCTAGCGGTTGTTGTTGTTGTCGTTGTTGTGGGAGTGGGCGTGGCTGCCGTGGGTCCACTGGGAAATTACCATAGAAAAAATAAAATAAAATTAAGAAAAAAGTGAAGAAAATAAGAAGCTGATTAGGGAAATTCCCATAATTACCAAGCAAATCGCTGGCTCCATTTGTCGGAAGCCAATTGTAAGTGAAATGCCAGACACTTCAACACTTTTCGGTGAAAGAAATACCAATTGAGCTTACTAACTTACTGATTTAACTAAACGAAATTGCCTGAATTGGCCTGGCTTGGTTTTAACCACCATTTAGGCCACAAATCGCAGCCTATTTCCATTTCGATTCCCAATTTCCAATTCGCCAGCCTCAATTTGCACATCAATCAATCAGCAAAGCACCTAAACAGAGCCCTCAATCAGTTGCCCCTGGGAGATAATATTGTATTGTCTGTATTTTGGTTACCAACTGAACCCTATTGGGGGCTTGATTGTAGCCTTTTCTGTTACTTAGGCTTAAATAGTAGCCTTCTTCGCTCAATTTGTATGAAAAACAGTCAAGAATCTGGCTTAAAATCAGTCAAAATATAAAGTTTTGGACACCTCTTCTGTTTAACTTTTAAATTTAAAGTTTTCTGGTTAATATATTTGTATAAAATATATATTTTTAAGTAAAATATATACAAAATCTTCTTCATTTCCAAATAATATTAAATTAAGTTCTAAAAAACTCCCCTAAAATTAACATGTAATTAATAATTTAGGCAAAAGTTCAAGTTTATGCCTTGTAAAAAACCTTTCTTAAGTTTTAACCGCACAATTACTCTTAATATCTCCAGATTTTGTATTTTTAAAGCCAAGTTTGTTCCTTAAGTCTATTGTTTCTCTTTAAAACTTTTAATCTTCAAGCTTTTTTTAGGTCTAAATGCTTTAAGCTTACAAATTAACTTACAAGAAGCTTTTTAACTGCCAAATTTTGTTACCTTTTAAAGCCCAAGCTCACAAGTTGAACTAAGCCAGTTTTCCTTCCGTGGTTTTAAAGCTTTTTCAATTTGTAACTTCATCCAAAGCTTTATTTTTGAAATAAAGAAAATACTCACACATAGAGCACACCTGGCAGGTGCGAGGGAAACGCATAGCCGGCGCTCAGCTGCTGATGCTGCCTCTGCAGCTGACGCAGCTCCTCCAGCTGCTGCAGCCGCTCCAGATCCCTTTCCCGCTCCCGCTCGCGATGGGCAGCATCTTGCAGATAACTGGGCGGCAAACTGGCCGCCACATCGGGTCGCCACTCGTAGTGATTGGGCAGCAGCGGCGGCCGATTGAGATCCAAGTGCTGATGCTGCTCCTGCTCCCGCTCCAGATCCTCCAGACGCAGCGGCAGGGGTGAGGTGTCGTCGTCGTTATAGCCAGGCGGCGAGAGCACAGCCTGGACGGTGGACAGGGTTAAAGCCAGGAGAAGGAGTAGCAACTGTAGGTAAAAGGAGATCGGGTTATATAATATATTAGATATTAGAAGAGCTAAGAGCAGGAGGAAATGTCATTTTCAGAGAAGAGAATGGGAAGTAATGTTGGTTTGTATAAAGGATTTTTTTAGTACTCTTAAATGTGTTGAAAATGTTTGGAAAATATTAAAAAAACATTGAAAAAGCGTGTGGAAAAGTTTAAGAAAACTTAAATAAACCCTAAGATAGCCTTAGAAAGTCCCTAAGAAAATCTTTAAATAGCAAATATTATAACAATATAAATCTTCTTCTTGATTTTAAAATCTTAGTCTCCTTTACAACTCAAACTTGTTTTTTATGGCCACTTTAAATCATAAATGTAAGCATAAGGAATTTTATAGGCTAAAGTTATCAACAAATTTTAATTTTTGTTACGCAAATGTTTTCATTGGAAAGAGTAAGGAGTTTACAAGAGGGATCCAAGCCGATAGACAAAGCCTTTTGTATAAGTTTTTGATTATGGTAAATATTACAAAGAAAAACTACAAAGAAACTATCATAGTTTTCAGGTAATCCGACCTTGACACCTCAGTTTTTTTTTCTGCAAGTGTATTACAAGCTTTGCTCTTTGAATTAGTCGCAAGTTTTTGTGTTTTTTTTATATTGTTTTGCACTAAACTTGGTTGGTTTTCATTGTTTTTTTTTTCTCTATTTTTGGTGAAAGGCTTGGTTTTTGGCGCCTTTCGCTGCCACGCCCCCTTGAGCGCCTATTGATGCGTTTAATTGAGTTTTGACCAGTTTTAATTCGGCTAAAAAAAAAAACAACAACCAAGAAATGGCAAAAGGGCGGGGCAAGGAGGTGCTTCCCCGTTTTGTGTTTTGTACATTTTTGCGGTGGAAAGATCAACGGATTATCCGCGATAAATTCAGTGTGAAATCTGTGCAGGCCGAGCCCAAGTCACCTTCCCCCCTCTGGCAATTTTTATTAGATTACAAAGTTAGTTGGGTTTACCTGTAAAACCAGAAGAAGTACTGGATAAATCCACCTGCCGGCGAAGGCCGCCCACCTGAACTGATAAGCCTTTCTAAAAATCGAGAAAACCAAAAGAGGCTTAGAGCTTACGGCCATTTGTCACGCAACGGCAATGGCCACGGAGAAGAGGCTGATGGCTGATGGGAGAGCAGCAGAAGCATTCCAAGCCATGTTGCAACATGGCAAAAATAACTGCTAAAACTAGTTGCTGCCGCCAAGTTGCTGGCATGCGTGCCCCAGATTTCGTTGCCCTCTTCAAAGAAATCATTTTTCGGTTTTCGGCTAATGATCTCAACCAGGTCAAATGACATAAGACGCTTAGAGATGGATGCAAATGCAGCTTGATTGATGGCCAGACGGCGCTAATGGAGTGCGCATCGTTAACACGCGTAATTTGCGGCCCCCTTTCCCATGGGTCCCCTGGCAAAAAAAAAAAAAACAAAACAAACAAACAGCGACCACACAAAGTGTTAAAAACGGATGAAAATCCAATACAGCAAAATAAATACAAATAAAAAAAAGATAACTTGGACAAAAAACAACGTTGAAAACAACGCTCGAAAAAAAAACGCGCAAAACAAAAGACTCAAGACACAAACTTGCCACAGGGCCGGAGCATAAACTTGGATTAGTTGAAGCCGATGATGACCGCTCAAGTTTAACGAGGTTCTAGGGCAATGTCAGGCCTTATGCGAAAAAAAGTACATATAGAATATATATTTATTTATTTTTTAAGATCTGATAAGCTTCCTAAGCAAATAAGTTAACATTTAAGGGTATTTAAAATTAAGGTGTACCTATAAGAACTATTCAAATATTGCTTTTTAACAATAAATAGTATTTTAAGATTTTTAGGGAGCTTCAAGTAATTTTAAGGTATATGATAAAAATATGTCATTCTTAAAGAATAATTCTTAAAAAATTTAAAAATTATAATTTTCGGATTTACGCCAATTAGAAATTATTTTCAAGAGTCAAACTGTCTATATTTGGTATATAAAACTACATCTAAAGGTTTCTTAATAAAAGAACTATAATTGTTTATGCAAAATTTATAAATTAAAATAATATTTTCAAAGCCCTTAATAATAATAAAAATTAAAGTTTGGACTTGAGATATAACTTTGCTAAAGTCTGTTTAATACAAAAATCTTTACGTCAAAGTAATGTTAGCTAAGTTAAAAAATATATAATTTTATAAGTACATTTATTCCCTTCTCCCTTGAGGCCTTACAACAACTTAAAGTTTAAATCCGTTTTCAGCTTAAATTCCTCAAAGGAAAGTGAACCCCTGCTTGTCTGACTCGCCCCTTTCTATCCGATTTATCCGGCTTCCGCGCCCAACTTTCCCCCTTTTGTATCGCCTTATAATAATACCCTTGAATGGCCATAGATAGTGCCGCGGTGACATATCGCATCATCAATCAATCGGCGGACCATGAAATTGTCTCATTAGAGATACTTTGTTTCTCGTATTTTTTTTTTGTTTTTTTTCGGACACATTCTCTGTTGAATTGCCAATTCTCCACGTGTGCTTGGCTCTTGGGTTTATGCAATAATCCAAGTATTAGTTATTTGCATTAATGCATTTATTTGTATTTATTAATATTTTTGGTATTTCCCATGTTTCAGGTAATACCTAGTTTAATCTTTTTTAATCTATATTATGTTATATTGCTTTTTAAATGTGATGCCGGGATTTTAATATCTTTTTTTTTAATATGCCACACCTGGGTATATTTTATTAAAAGTTTAGTAGTAACCACTGCTTATATTGTTTATCTTTGCTTTGTTTATAATGTTATATATTTTATTCAATTAAATTTAGTTGTAAGTGACTAAAGTCTAGTATATATTTTTATATATTTTCATTATTTTAAGGGAATATTTATGGCTTATGGTATACTGAAAGTAGGTAAAGTGTTGTTCCTACAAAATAAGTAGAAGTCGTGAACTGCATTCATAGTCCTTTTTTTTTGCACTACAATATATTTTGTAATTTATTTTTTTAAATATTTTGTATGGGTCTTTATTTTATATTTTATAAATATAATGGAATATCTAGCTATATTTCATCTTCAATTGTTTTTGAAATAAAATATATTTAATAAATTATACATTATCCATCTGTACTCCAACTGTCTTTAATTGTATCTAATATTTAGAAGTTATATCTAATTTAGAATATATATAATAATAGTGATGTACTATTATTATATTCTAATATAATTATTTATTCCCTCTATGTTCTTTAATTGTATCTGCATTGCAAGTTCTATAACTGATCTGTGAACTCCACTTAAGATTCCGCTCCTTTCCGGTCAGTTACATATACGCACCATGATTACAGTATCCCGTTTATGGTCTCCTCCGTTTATATTGATGATGATGATGATTGAGGCAACCTGCGGCGCTGATGATGATGATGATGATGAGCCCGCTTGATGATCACTCCTGCGAGAGGCAACCAGCACAAGACAACATTCACCAAATTGCAAACACACAAACACTGTCTGAGTTGGATGATATTTACGCACTTGAAAATGAAAAAATATAAAAAAAAAAACAAAATAGCCACTAAGCCGAGTCCGAAAATTAAAGCCAAAATTTGAAACCAAAAACTAAAACGAAAAACTAACGCAAAAATAAAAAAAAAATCAACACCGAACGAACCGAGCGGGCGACGAGCGCTGTGGCGACTGCAATGGCGCGAAGCTCTGACACGGCGTTTTATAGTTGGAAGCCACATGGGCCACTCGGCGTTCTCTTGGAACTCGAATGGACTGGCATTCATTTGGTTTCATTTTCATTTTCATTTCAAAGAAATGCCCACCCGAGATGCAGATGAGCGGCAAAGGATTGGACAACGCAACAAAGCCAAGGCGGACGCCGCGGATTGGATTGGCTCCGTTTAAAGCTGCTGGCAATTAATTGAAAAAGGAAAGTAAAGCCAAGTCATAGCCATAGTAAAGCCAAAGCCAAAGCCCAACTCAAACTCAAATTGAAATTGAAATCATTTCAAACTCAATCAGGCAACAACAAACGAGCACCGCCCCAGCACCGGCAACGGCAACAACGAAGGCTAATTTACGCGCTTTAAAGTGTTATAACAGCGTCCGACAAGTGGTCTTGTATGTAAGAGTCCATCTAATGGACTTCGACTTGGACGTGGAGCATCGATAACCGCTCATTTCCGCAGCAAGTGCGCCCAATCCATCCATCTGACCATCCCCAATCGGCCATCCAAATCCCATTACAAGGGATTCACCGCCATGGGGCGTCCTCCACACATCATTGCCAGTGGATACATCATCGTCATCGCTGTAGCGAAGCCACAGGTCCAATGTGGTCCAGTGTGGTCGAATGTAGTGCATCGACGACATGTGGAACGCTCTGGCGATAGGAGTGATTGAAAGTGAATCGAGGCACTTTCGGTGCGATGTGTGGAATGCCCCACGAATGGCGCTCATTGTTACCCTAACCGAAAGCGGTTTTACATCACAAAGTAATTGCTTTTGCTCTGGGTTTCATTTAATTTAAATTATTTCATTAAAATAAATTTACATAACAATTTTTTAGGACAGGAAAATATATGCCTTTATTTTATTTACATAGTTTTTATAGTTACATATTGTATTTAGTATATTATAATAAGTAAATCTCTTTAAATGTATTAAATATAAGCTTATTTAGGTATTATTATATACGATTTATTATTTAATAATCAAAACACAGTAATTGATTTAGAATCACTAAGAATTTATTCTTTTTTAGCTTTAAATACAAATTAATAAATTGAAATAGAAATAGGTTGAATAATTGCTTAAAAAATTGCAATTGGAAATTAAAAGCCTTTTGAATATGTATTTTTACAATTACTTATAGCTTTAGAAACTCTCCTAAAATTTGGATTAAATAAAAACAAAGACAGAAAACCTCACTAAAATATAGTATTAAATGTATAGTGTATACAACATTCATCCTGCTCGGCTTCGCCCAAGATCAAAGGGCCCTTGGGCATTTGCTCCACTTAACTGTGGCAAGTGAAAGATGCTTGGGGCTGGGCCCCCTCTTTACGTGCCCCATTCCAACAGGTATTCCCCCCATCCAGAGGTAATGAAAGCTTCCAATCCGATTTTCGAAGCCAGTTAATGCCAAATGAATTTGTCAAATTGTGACAATTAGACGAAAGGCAAAAGGCGCTGAGTAGATGATGCAACTGGCAGCCAAGGTTGGAGCCATGGAGCCATCATGGGTTACATGGATCTTGGCCATGTCTTGGCCAGGTAGACAGACTATTGCCCCTCTGTGTTCCGTTTGGGGCGTGAAATGCTTGCTTTTCGGTCACTTTTCAGACACTTTCACGCAAATAAACGAAAGAGAAACAAGAAAAAAAATAAGAAAAAAACATAATAACAATGGCGCTGCATTCTGTGAGGCGTTGGAGACGACCTTGTTGGGCTTGGCCCGGGTGTCTGAGGTGTGTGTGTTTGTTTTTTTTTACCCACTAGACCCCTTCCTGTTCCCGTTTCCCCTTCTTGTGCAAATAAACAGCACCTAGATTCGGTAACCGTAGTGTCTGGGTTCCATTTGGGTTTTATTTTCGGTCAGGTTGGGTCATCCCGTAGGCCATGTGCTGCATGTGTCTCATATGAAAACGAAAGGTGGAAGTCGCTCGATGACTCAACTCTTGGCGGGGGAGCAAGTGAGGGAGTTATGTAAATTAAAGCGAAAGCAAAATGAGTTTATGTTTTTGTTTAAGAATAAGTACTAGGGCAGAGAAGGGTCGTTTGTCCAGGCCATTATGTTAATAACTGACCCTGACAGCAAGCACTTGTGGTCGATGGTTGCTCAAGCACTTTTTGGGTTTGGTTTTTAAAGAAAATCGAAAGATTTTTAAGGGAATAATGTGAGGAAAATTAATATAAATTATGTATTGTAAATTTTATAGAAAATTACAATTACAAATTACAAAATTACACATAAACTAAGCCCAAGAACTCTTCAATATTCATTACCTTTCCCCATCATAAACCCCTCACTTAAACCCCTGTAAATAAACCAAAAACCTCATTTCAACACAATACATTTAATTCAAAATAACAAAAAAAAAAAAGGTTAACAACAATTCTAACAATTAACATTCAACTTTGGCTTTCTAAGACCTGGTCCTTAGATACAAATGCGGTCCATTGGCCACGTTGTCGTGACCCAAACCCATGGAGCTGCCCGGCAGATATTCATTGAGATTCAGGGAAAAGGCCGCCGGGAAATGCTTATCCTTGGCCTCCCGATTGATGCGATAGTTACTGCGAAAGGCGGGACTCAGGGCGGGATTCAAGGCTGTGGCATAGCCCTGAATTGCGCCATAATTCGGTGGCAAGGCACTCAACACGGCAGCTGTCCGGCCGCTAAAGTCGGGCTGTCCGCCTGCCGAAAGGCTTGGATTGCCTACACCCGAAACAGTGGCAGCTGCAGCAGCGGCCGAAAGATACGGTGATATGGGCACTATAATGGGTCTAGTGGGGATCAGCTGGAGATACTGAACGGCATTGCCACTGCCATCTTGAAGGGTCTGGGCGGGGAGGTACTGCATCAGCATCGGAGTGGAGGGCAGGCTGGCCACACTCGGAGTGCCAGCTGTTTGCATCGGCGTAAAGTTGGTCTCCATTTCGGGCATCTTGTACGAGGGCTTGAAGGATCCTGTTGCATCCTGCAGTTGATTCTGGGCGGTCATGTCATAGCCACTGGCATAGGCACTCAGTGAGTTTAGGTGAGCCTCCTGTTGCAGTTGTTGTTGCTGCTGCTGCTGCTGCTGTTGTTGTTGCTGCTGTTGTTGCTGTTGAACCTGCTGCTGTTGCACACTATTTGGAGACTTGGCCCCCTTACTGGCTATCTCCGGACTCGAGACAGGGTTTGCTAGTACAGCAGGCATGACCAGGAGCAGCAGGAGCAGCTGTTGACAGTGTAGGTGTGGCATCTAAAGGGGAAGTTTGATTTGAAATATGTCTTAAATAAGCAGAAATAAGAAACATATTATATTTTAAAGTAATATTTTAGCTACCTTTTAGCTCCCTTGATTTGTTATAGATTTTTTTTTGCAAAAGTTGCTGCTTAAATTTTATATAAAAATCAAAGCCAGATTGAGCTCGAATCTAAAAGAAAAGAGCAGATTTTTTGTGAGCTCTTAATACTTTTTTATATACATTTTTGCTTAGCTCTTTAAAATCATGTATAAGCCGGAAAATATTTCAAATATAACCACAAATATTTAAGCTTTCATTGGCAGGGATTTTCTTTGCTAAATTTTTTTTAAACCGTTCCGTTTTCCATATTTCCTTAATCCATGGCTTATATTTAAGCTGTGCACACTTAAAAAAAATGTATATAAATAGCCACTTGATTCACCTTGCTTGCTATTTTAATTTTTTTTTTTTTGTTGGTTGCACTTTTTTTATTTTTTGGAAAACACTGCAAGTTTTCCTGGCGAGCGACGCGCTTTGATTAACACGCCAGACATTGCGTACTTGGCTTTTATATCGCTCTTCGGTTTTTCAGCTTTTCAGCTTCTCTGCTTTTGCTGTTGTTTTTTATTTGCGAATTTTCAGCTTTTCAGCTTTCGGCAATACAGCGGAAATTTCCCGCAACGAAAATTGCAGTTGCACGAGACACACGCTACTTGGACTTCTCTGGAAGCCACACAGCGCTGCATTGTTGCATCGCTTTTGGCCACCAATTCAAGTTCAAGTTTAGCTCAAACAACGCAGATTTTGGTTGCATTTATTTCGATCCGCTTGGGTTCCGTCTTCCGAATTGGTTCCGAACGGAAGGCGTGGCACAATTAGCCGGATCGCTTTTGTATCTTGTCCTCTTCCGCATTGCCACATGTTGCCATGCTAGCCAGGTTTGCCATGTTGCCATGTTGCCATGTTGCCATGCTGCCATGCTGCCATGCTGCCAGGCTGCCTGGTGTGCCATGTTTGTGGCCATTATTTGCTGGCCATGATACGGTTAAACAAGTTTCCATTTCTTTTCACGAGGGGACTGCTAGCTACCAGTTGGTTTTATGGGTTCGTTGCAATGCTTGGACAATGGAGATGGGAGCTTAAGAAAATGTTATTAAAAGTTAAGGCTTATTTTTTGGGATTAAAAAAAAAATAAGGTAGAACTATGCAACATGCGATGGAGCTACAAGCAATATTTTTCAAGCCACATTTTCTGGAAGCTTCTTATAAATAAATTCTTCTAATTTATAAATTTGAATGTTGCATAAACATTAAATAGGGGTATTAGTAGTATTATATTCCAACCTAAGGAAGGCTTTTGGCAATATTTGTACCTGCCGCCATGTTAAATCTTATTTTTCTTACCAAAATTTTCTTGTAGCTTCCGAAACATATGTTTGATTTTAGTTTAAATATCTTATAAATCACTAATAAAGGAAAATGTATTAAAAGTTTTCCATTTGTAATGCAACCTGAATATAATTCTTACCAAGCAAACCTTTTCTTGTGTCTTTCCTCATGTTAGTTCATCGTTTTTTTACTCTCTAATAAAACATAAATGTATAGTTAAGGCTTCTAAATTAAGGTTTCTATATTAGTATCTCATTAATTATAAAACTTAACTTGCTTTTGATTTTTCAGCGATGTGTTGATGCATTTTTCCCACTGTGCCACTACAAGGTGAGTGAATAAAAACGCTTTTAGCATTACTTAACCCATAAATTTTGGTATTGACTTTTGAGTGATATTAAGTGTAAGTGGATATGTGAGCAGGAGCAGGAGCAGAAGCAGATGCTGCTCCTCTGGCTGCTAGCCTGAGGATGTGCAGAGCCAAAAGATGACTTTAGCTATTGCCTTTAAATTCACCTTTATTTACTTTTAATTGTAGTAGTATTAGGTTTATTTTTTGACTTCCAAATTGGCAAGGAAAAACAAAACAATGTCAGCCATTTTGAAGAATTGTGTTTGCAATCAACATATTTCTCTAATTACCAAATTATTCGCATGTAAATCGGTTAGTTTAAAATTTAGAATTTTTGCCTCACAAAATTGATTTTCGGTGTCTAAAATATATAAACGAGCTGGAAATATCATTATCGAGGTAGATAATAATTCCGCTATCCAAATACTATCCATCCAATGCACGGACAGAACATATAAAGTAACAGCTTCCAGACCTCGATGACATCCTCGTCCGTGAGCGTTGTTGTGCGTGGCTCTTCAAAGTTTTGCGAAAATAATATAAAAAAGAAGACGGGTAGCAACAAGTGCCGAAGTGCATATAGAAATCGAATTGCAGTCCAAATCCAAGAAAGCCAGGGGGCAAGTGGCGGATCAAACTCGTTTACGCCATTGATCCATATAACGCATTTCTCATCGATATGCCTTCTACACATGGGACAACGCTTGCGATTCGGCCAGGTCAAGAACCACTGGTTGAGGCATGGCCAGCAGTACATGTGGCCGCATGTGGTCACTACCGCATCCTTAGCGGTCATTAGGCAAATGTTGCACTGAAAATGTTGTAATTCGTTCTGTTCCATTGTACACTTTGGATTTGGATAAATCTGCAGTACCAAACGGTGATGAACTGGGAAGCTCTCATGCTAAAACAGAATACTTACCCAAAACGGTTGCTGCTTTCCTGTGTTCAATAAATAAGAACAAAACTGAATTGAATCTGCCACTAGTTTGATTTTGACAATGATTTCGAAGCACAATGCGTCTTTTAAATAAAGTGTATCAATATGGTTTCTTAGATCAGTAATAAGTTAATCCAGATGATTCCCAAAATATTGAAAAAAAAAAATATAAAGTTCATGTTTTTAGTAATTGAAAGTGAAGGAAGTAAGAAAACCATTTTCGAAATTGAATTAAGATGGTAATAGCTAGCTTTTGTCTTCATTTTGACAGCCAGAAATATATTAGCTTAGATATTAAATAAAAACGATATTAAAATATTATATATACGCATATATTGTAAATTATATAGAATATTTATTCAAAATATACATATACAAATATATATTATACATATCATACAATTTAAATTTAAAATTTAAGAAAACTCAACTTTTATTTGAAGTACAATTTATTTTATTAACAAAACCTGAAAGTAAGTTGTCTTTGGCAAATTTCAAAGCTTAAAAATATCATTGCGTGGCGAAAAAAGCAGTAATTTCAATTAGGACACATTTTCTGTGCTAGTTTTTATTGGGCTAACAAATAAGCATAATTCATTTTAAATAAAAAAAATTTTATTTTCTTATTGAAATTTCAACAATTTTAATTTATAAAATTTTGACAATGATATTATAATACCCCGAAAAGAGTATTAAAATGTAAATATTTAGCCATCATTTTATAAGATAATTTTTGAGAAAATTAAGGCTTAAAAATATAATAACTTGGCTAAAATTACTTTAATTTGAATACGGAAAACTCTCTCTGATTTAGTTTTTATAAGGCTAATAAATCTGCATACTGATTTTAATTTTATTTACAACTAAATATTCTGCCAATTTTTAACAATTTTTAACCTTAGAAAAAAACGAAAAAATGTGTACATTTTGTTATTCTACCACACATGGCTAGATCGACTCGGCTGTCGATGCTGATCAAGAATATATATACTTTATAGGGTCGGAAATGTCTCCTTTACACAGTTGCAAACCTTTGACTAAAAAAAACCCTGCCTGGCCTTTTTTTATTTTCTTAATTAATCTTAATTGAAATACCTATTTATTTGTTTTGATATTTTGAATATATAAAATTGTACTCATTTTTCTTGCCGTGCACTCGTCGCAGTCACTGTACCCGTCACAGTTGAAGTCACAGTCCCCACCGGCACGGCACCAATTATCCATCAGTCAAGTGTTCAAGTCAAACTGGCTCCAAAGTCAAGGCCTTGTTTTTCCTCATTTCCATTGGGCTCATTACGTGACGCGAGGCAAGTGGAAATGGGAAATGCTCTCAAAGTTGTCTGCTTACTTTCATTTTTCTTTGGCTGGAGAGCTTTTCCGTTGAAGCACTCCCAAGATCTGTGCGAGATCTACGAAAGCTTTGACAATGAACATGAAATTGAGGGGAAAGCTTTATATTTGTATACCCTCGCCGGGTATTATAATTTTAGTCAGAACTTTGCAACGAAGTGAATTAGACATTTCTGACCCTATAAATCATATATATTCTTGATCAGCATGAATTTTTCATGACCTAAGTGAAAACTTTGGTTTCTTGATTCTTCCCCTTTTTTGTTTTAAATAATATTTTTGATCAAAAAACGATTAAAATCGAATTATTTTACGATATGTATAAATGTTTTATTTGTTATTATTTTCTTTTTAACAAACTGAATAGATTTTTATTGCTGAAATTAGTTTCCTTCCTTTTTTTATAATTTATTTAAATATTAATTGACCGCCTTAAAGCGATACCCCAACGAACTTAAGCAACTCAATTGCCGTGACACCGCCTTTTTGTTGAGCTGCAAATGATCCCTTAATCCCCAGACTTGTGCTATCCGTCTCCAAAACATCCCAATCCGGGCCACTGTCAGCAAGTCATAAATCTTCGGCTCTCCGACTGAACTTGATACATCAAAATGTTGGTCAAATTAAATTTCTTGCGCTCACGGTCTCCGTCTCCGTCTCCGTCTCGGACTCCGTCTCCATCTCCGTCTGCGTCTCCTCGGTGGATGGATTTTCCCTGGGAGCAGCTGCCAAGTAATTCGTCAAGCTGCTTTGTCCTGCTCCTCCTCCAGCGGCGGTTCCTTCAGCCTTATCTCGTCCCTGGGTGAGCATTGTGGGCTCCCAGTTCCCTGCAGCTCGTAGAGCTGCCTGTCTGCACTGTTCCTTCCCCGCCAAAACCCAGCGACGCTGCTGCTGCCTTTCATGTCAACTGCATTTTTCTTTTGCTGTGTTGCCTTGTGTTGTGCTTGTTGTGTGCGCTTTTTCACTGCTTTAAACCACTTAATGGGTTTTTTTTTTTATATGCGGACCTGGCTTAGACGCAGTGGCCGGAGGGGGGAGGGCCATTCATGCTGCAGCTTTCTTGTAGCTTCATTCACAAAGACTTGCAATTCATCAAATCTCGTTAGCCTCGGCTTTTATAGAAAATCTGCAGCTGCTTTTGCTCCTCCTGATGCTGCTGCTGCTGCTCCACTGAGTCTCTAGCTGCCTTTGCTTTATTTTTCGGGCTCCGCCGGCTGCCTGAGCATTCGGCTGCCACGCCCATGGACACCAAGAGGGCGGTACGGAGCCCCCAAAATCCAGCATTCAGCAGGCAGCATCCAACATCCCGCATTCGCATTACCATCTCGCCCCCCGTTTTCTAGTAGTCATTGACTGGCGAAAAGTCTTTAAGGCAACTTTTGCTCCGCTCTTAGGGCGCTTAACTTTAAGAGGTTTCCCCACCTGAGCACCTCGGGGGTGCTGCTTTGAGCTAATGAAAAGTGTGTGTGTGTTCCGGGATATGGAGTGGAGTGGAGTGGAGTGAAGTGGAGAGTAGGGGATCCCGGCAGCTGCAACAGGCAAGGAGAGGCACCTAAACGAAACTAAACCAAAGCCCCGGCCAAAGGAACTACAATAAACGAGGAGGCCAATGCATTTTTAATGCCAACATCCAAGGGTTCACCTTGGAGTGAAAGAAGAAGGTACTAGAGGAGCAGGAGGTTGAGGTGATGTTTGCCGCATTAATTTTTCAGGCTGGGGGCAAGTCCAACTGCAAGTGGTCACCACTCGGGGATCCGCAAGGGATTGGAGACCAGGAGAGGGAGAATCACCATTGTCCTGGCCATTTGCACTTAAATTTAAAGCACGGTGACCAACACTAAAAGGTTTCAAGTGTGGCTAGTCTTTTGTGGAGTTTTAGTCTTTTACAGAAGAAGAGGGAGAGAGAAATTGAATTCAAAATGTGGGTTTTGAAATAAATATGCAAATAATAATAAATTACAAAATAAACAATACAAAAAAAAAAAAAAAAAATACAACCAACACTGGTTCTTAAAAAAGCTTAAAAAAATTCGTTGAATTTGATTCTTTTTGCTTGATTCTGAGAGAAAACATCAATAATTGAATAGCACTAATGTAACATATATAGTAGACAAAGGTGTAAAAAATTTAATACAGCTAATATTTGAATTGTATTTAAATTCCTTTAACAAACAATACAGTTCTTACCAACACTGGTTGTCAAAATACACCTAGTAAAAATGTTGAACATTATTGTAAATTTAAGAAAAAATACTTTAAAAGGGAAATTACACTTAACCACCTCGCAGAGGAGTACAAACCACTCATAGTCTGAGTAGGTTCTAACTTTGCACTTGACCAACACTATACCTAAGCTGGGCAGCCAGTGTTGGACAGGCATTTAAAGTTGAGCCCAAGTGCTGCCCTGGCCAAGCACTTTGACTAAGTGGGTAGCACCCAGCTGCTGCTCCCAGGATCTCGCTGCAAACCTGGCTCATTTGCGCGAACTCCTTGCGGCCTTCTAGCCTCCTGGCAAAGTGCCCCATATCACGCACAAGGCAAACATTGCAGGGACCCCGAAATGCATTCAATTAACAATTTCTCTGGCTCTGCCTCTGGCTACAAAAACTTTGCTGCTGCAATTGGGAGCAGGAGGCGGCGGAGGTGGATGTGGAGGCTTTTAATCAAAAACTTGCATTTGCCAAGTGGCAGCAAGCGGCAAGCAGGGTAACTTTTTGGGCCAAGTTTTGTGCGGCAACAGAAGTGGGTAAACTTCTACGAATTGTGACGTCGACAAAAGTCAAATCGTGCCGACTGGCACAACTACTTGCCACCAACCAGGGTTTCTCCACATGTTCATTTGCCCCAGGGAGGGTGGCAATCAGGACATGCCCTATAAAATCAGGGATTTTAAAACTTAAATTTACAGAAATTTGGATTTAAAATAATATTTTCTTGTAGGGGTATCATAATTAATATATAAATATTCATTTAGAATGATTAATTTATAAATTATTTCAACGTTTTCTGATTTATTTATATAACTTATGATTGATAAATCAAATCTTTTGTAGGAAATTTAATTTTAATTGAATATTAATTTCATTTTTATTAATACTAGGCTAATTTTTAAATTAAGAGAAGGTCTATGTGAAGTTTAGTACTTAGTTTATGGAACATTTGCAGTACTTTCCTTTGCCAGGAAAAATCCGGAACACTGCCAGTCAGCAAGGGAATGCCGTAAATTGCCAAACGGGAAGCGTGTCCTCTTCTCTCTCTCTCTCGGCATTTTCACTTTACCGAAGGCCTTCTTTCCTCCTCTCCACCAAGTTTGATTTCCACAAGCTACGACTGGCAACTAGCTCCTCCTACCACCCAGCTCCTCCTGCCTCCCAGCTCCTCCTGCCGCCCAGCTCCTCCTGCCTCCCAGTTCCTCCTGCCTCCCGGCTCGTGCCATTTAGCAAAAGTAATTAAGCGTCGATGCGTTTCATTTGTGTTACTTTTCTGGGCAATTAAGGCGCAAAGTTTGCAGTTTTTTGCGGAGCGGCGTAAAATGTTCATTGTTAATTGTAGACGAACCGGCTCCGATACGAACTATATATAGTTTATATAGAGTAGTTCCATCGATCCGGTTATACTTAGAGTTTGTGGCCAAGGCAACAGGTGAATGGTGTCCTGTACCCCAGAAAGTGTCTCCCTTTTGGCCAGAGCAGAAGCATTGCCATCATCATTATGTGCACAGGACCAACGCTGTAGAGCAATGTGCAAAAAGTGTTTCTCATTAAAAAGTTGTTTCGCAATTTTATTATCCTGTCGTTGGCAGTTGTAGTTGTCGTTGTTGTAGTTGCTGCTGTTGTTGCTGTTGACATCCTCCAGGTGCGCGTTCATTGTCACGAGCTTGAGCTCAACCGGGGTGACAATGTCAATAAAGCAAACTTCGCAACAGACTCCCGGACCAACGCCCAACTCCCACATCAAATTATTTTTAAATTACTTGTAAAAATACAAGGGAGCATCAGCATCAGCATCAGCAGCAGCAGCATCAGCAGCAGCAGCAGGAAAAGTCTCGCAAAAAGTTATAATAATAATAATAATAAGGAATAAAAAAGTAATGGCGAGAACAAAACAAAACCGTTTACGATGCTCCAGGGTGAGTTTCGGTCCCTGAATCATCGTTTCATAGTTTGGCGAAAACAATTTTCACAGAAATTAAGGCAACTTTTGTTGGGATTTCCACGCTCCATCCTTGTTCCACCCTCTCTCCATCCTCTCTATCCATCTTCGCTCCTTGGCTCCATGCATATTTGAGCGTTTCATTAGCCGAATCCCAGCCACGACCAAGGACTACAGACTGACACTGGCACTGGGTGTATGTGTGAGTGGGCCCTTCTTGATGGCGAACAGGTGGTGACCCCGACTAAGCGGCATGGCAGAGAGATTAAACGAGTGTTGCCTTAATTAATAGAGACTATTCTATGCCGGCTTATGCCACATATATATACTTCTGCTGTAATTCCCCAAGGGGGCTCTGGGAGGTTTTGTTATTCCAAAAACTAGAAACTCTCTGAGGACTTAGGAGGTATATAATATTACTAACCGATTACTTACTTCCAGAATTTAAGTACTGCTATATAAAATACATTCTGAAAAGTTATCAAATTAATCTGAAGCTTGAAAGG